>JAWQFJ010024126.1:135000-150000 GCA_034096865.1 Theodoxus fluviatilis | reverse complement strand
TTCAAACTTAACATTTATGTGGGGCACATGTTATACTTTCATTATAAGACACATTTGGTCACATATCATCAAGGTCACTTTGACCCTTATGAAATGTGAAATAATGGGGTAGTAAACCACTAAAAGTGACAATATCTCATGGTAGAAAGTGCCTATAAGCACCATTGTGCTTTCTATGTCTTGAATTAACAGCTTTGTGTTGCATGACCTTGGATGACCTTGACTCAAGGCCATATGTATTTTTGGTAGGAAAAATGTGTAAAGCATTTCTTAGTGTATGATGTCATTGCTAGGTTTAGTTGTTTGACCTTGACCTTGAATGTCACCTGAAAGTCAAGGTCATGTAAAGGTCAAGGTCAAGCATGTGAGTCATATGGGCTTTTCCTTCTTGTTTACTTTGGAATCGCTGTAATCATACGCGACCATCAACCAGTTGAAAAATATATATATTCCAACACCAGACACTGTCGTGCCCCCCCCCCCCCTTATTTTGATAATATTATTTTTGTATTATTACAGCAATCACCCACAAAACCTCAGAAAACCTGGAAAGTCCCTTCCATTTCCCTTTGACTAGCATAGAATGACTCTGGGGAACGCGCCTCTTCCACAACGTTTTTATTGTACGCGAGCACGCTTCGGGCTTGGACGATGTGCGAGGCGCAGTCCCGTGGATTTATCATTCGGAGGGTAAAAACTACGGGTTTATTTAAATATCTTGACAACGTTTTTAGTTCTGTTTGAGATATCATTGGTACACTTGAAACATGTTTTGATTTCTCGATACACCGCATATCACAGGGATGCTCAGGGACATCGAGATAATACACAGAACACTGAGGAAAGAAAAACACCACACAAAGAAACCTTGCTGAAATTGTACGATGTACATTGGTTAGTGTTGAGAAGGGAGTATACTATTTGGACTGCAGTATTTCAAATTTTCGCTTTGCTGAAACAGGTCAGTCAAGAGTCTTTGTGTAGCTAATGTCATCTTCTTAGGTACGGGAGCTCAGCCATCACAATGTGGCGCGAATCCTGGGAGCTAACGTTACAAGAGACTCGTGCTATATTATCACCGAGCGGGGAGAAAAGGGAACGCTACAGGTAATAACTCCGTGTTTCCTCCATTAAATCTGCTTAGTCTTCCATGCCCATCAACTAACCCAATATCTTCGTCATCCCTAACGAATCTCATCGCCCTGTGAGGGTGTTGATGATGATGTAGATGATGACGATAACGATGAAGGTGATGGCGGTAATGATGATGATGATGATGATGATGATGATGATGATGATGATGATGATGATGATGATGATGATGATGATGATGATGATGATGATGATATTGTTTTTTCGATCCTCTACAATCGTCATCACCCCTTAAAAAACTTCGCTTGATCCCCGAACCTGTGTTTTCTGACACGCTTTAAACTTGTCTTGCTTACCCTTGCATTCTGCCTCTTTCCTATCGTCTCGTCCTCATTGCCCAAGGTCACTGAATTCATAAGTTAATTTGCTGTTTATTTAAAATACATGCACTTTTCTTGAGAGGAAACAAACAGAAGCCAGTGTTTGTCAGTCTCAGAGGCAGGATAGTTTTGTTGAAGCCGCGGAAGGGAAACAACAAGCATATATTCTTCTTGATGGGTCAAGTTGTGAGAAAGTTGTTCAGATGAAATGCGTGTTTGACATCATTCTACAAAGCTACCATTGAGAGCGTTCTCTCCTACAGCATCATGAATTGGCTTCCTGCACTGTCATTTTCACAGCCAGTAAAATCAGTGGATCAGACTTCGCTGACAGAACTTAGTAAGGCCAGGCTCATCATGAGCGACCACACTCACCCTCTTAACTGCCAATTCAAAGCTCTTCCGTCCGGCAAATAACTCCAGTCTGTCAGTACCAAGACTGAAAGACAAAGGAAATGCTTCCTTCTTCAAGCTGTTGATCTCTGGAATTAACCACAGCGCAGCCTGTAGCACCTCTTCTGTGTGTGTGTGTGTGTGTGTGTGTGTGTGTGTGTGTGTGTGTGTGTGTACGTGCGTGAGCGTGCGTGAGTGTGTGTGTGTAAAGATTTGCCCAGTCCTCACCCTCTTAACTGCCAATTCAAAGCTCTTCCATCCGGCGAACAACTCCAGTCTGTCAGCACCAAGACTGAAAGACACAGGAAATCCTTCCTTCCTCAAGCTGTTGCTCTCTGGAATCAAACACAGCGCAGCCTGTAGCATCTCTTTCTCTGTGTGTGTGTGTGTGTGTGTGTGTGTGTGTGTGTGAACGTGTGTGTGTGCGCGCGCGCGCGCGTGTGTGTGTGCGTGTGTGTGTGTGTGTGTGCGTGTGTGTGTGTACGTGCGTGAGCGTGCGTGAGTGTGTGTGTGTAAAGATTTGCCCAGTCCTCTCCGTAGTGTGTGTGTGTGTGTGTGTGTGTGTGTGTGTGAGAGAGAGAGAGAGAGAGAGAGAGAGAGAGAGAGAGAGAGAGAGAGAGTGCGTGTGTGTGTGTGTGTGTGTGTGTGTGTGTGTGCGCGCGTGAATTTGTGCGTGTGTGTGTGTGCGTGTAAGTATGTGTGTGTGCGTGTGTGTGCGTGCGCGTATGTGCACAAGTGTGTATGTGCGTGTGTGTGTGTATGTGTGCGCGCATGTGCGTGCGTGTGCATATGCGCGCACGCATATCATTCGTAATTGGGCGCTAAACTTTATTTGTCGTTGTCATTTATCACCTTTTCAACCTCAGAGAGCACTGTGTACAGACTACTTCATCACACTCCTCTCCCGATGTTATAAATTTGTTTGTCCTTTGTACATATCGTCACACGTTTTTCAAACTCTCTGAATGTATTTTGTATTTTATCATGTGTACAAGGGAACTGCAAAGCAATTCTTTTATAATGTCAGCTTAAATAAAGTATGGTATTGTATTGTATTGTGTTGTGTTGAGTTGCTTTGTGTTGTGTTGTGTTTTATTGTATTGTATAGTATTGTATTGTATTGTATTGTTGACTCACATTCGAAGCAAAAGTGAGTCTATGTAGTCACCCGTTTCGTCCGTCCGTGCGTCCGGGCGTCCGGGCGTCTGGGCGTCCCCGCGTCCGGGCGTCTGGGCGTCCGAAATCTTTAACGTTGGATTTTTCTCGAAGACTATTAAGTCTATCGATACCAAATGTGGCATGATGGTGTATGATGACAAGGCCTCAAAAAATATACATGGTGACTTGTCCTTGCTTCAAGGTCAAGGTCGCAGGGGCCATAAATGTTGTCTAACAAAACAGCCATTTTTCTCATTTTCCCAATTTTCTCTGAAGTTTTTGAGATTAAATACCTGACCGAAATATGGTATATAGGGCAAAGTAATCCCTATCTTCTGATACCAGTTTGGTTGATCTTGTTTTAAGTTCAAGGTCACAGGAGCTCTTCAAAGTTGGATTGTATACATATTTTGAAGTGACCTTGACCCTGAACTATGGAAGATACCTGTTTCAAACTTAACAATTATGTGGGACACATGTTATATCTTCATCATGAGACACATTCGGTCACATATTATCAAGGTTAAGGTCACTTTGACCCTTATGAAATGTGATCAAAATGGGGTAGTGAACCACTAAAAGTGACCATATCTCATGGTAGAAAGTACCAATAAGCACCATTCTGCTTCCTATGTCTTGAATTAACAGCTTTGTGTTGCATGACCTTGGATAACCTTGACCTTGGGTCAAGGTCACGTGTATTTTGGTAGGGGAAAAGTGTAAAGCATTTCTTAGTGTATGATGTCATTGGTAGGTTTAGTTGTTTGACCTTGACCTTGAAGATCACCTGAAGGTCAAAGTCATATAAAGTTCAAGGTCAAGCATGTGAGTCGTATGGGCTTTGCCCTTCTTGTTTTGTATTGCATTGTATTGTATTGTATTGTATTGTGTTGTGTTGTGTTGTGTTGTGTTGTGATGTGTTGTGTTGTGTTGTGTTGTGTTGTGTTGTGTTGTGTTGTGTTGTGTTGTGTTGTGTTGTGTTGTGTTGTGTTGTGTTGTGTTGTGTTGTGTTGTGTTGTGTTGTGTTGTGTTGTGTTGTGTTGTGTTGTGTTGTGATGTGATGTGTTGTGTTGTGTTGTGTTGTGTTGTGTTGTGTTGTGTTGTGTTGTGTTGTGTTGTATTGTATTGTATTGTATTGTATTGTGTTGTATTGTATTGTATCGTGTTGCATTGTATTGTATTGTATTCTATTGTATTGTATTGACTTCTAACAATAAATCCATGCATACTCTTTAGTTTGAATTTGTACGAAAATTTGTTTTTTTCTGTCACATTACAGCAAAAGTGAAAGCATACGTTGGAGCAAATTACGATGTTCGTTCAACAAGTTTAAAATACGAAAATATTTAAAAAACGAAATGTAAAATTCACCGGGACCGTCACCATAAATTAAGGGTGTGAATGACAGGACAACAAACTGCTTAAATAATCCGGAATCCCTTCCAATAATGGGCCGCACTAGTGGACTCGTCCGAGACAAGGGGTGCGATGTTGGTCGCTTAATTCGCAGTGACTCCCACACAGAATGACAACCAAATTATCACGTGCTCGCTAGCTCACATACGCAATCTTTGACGGTTATTCCGCACAAAGAATTACAAGAAAGTGTGAATAGTTGACAAACGTGTGTACACAAGTGCTTTCAGATGAATTGGGTTACGATGAATATCATATTTGCAGCAATCGTCAAAGCGATTCAGCTTTGATTCGAGCGCAAACGCCTATCTAAAAACGCAGCCAATCATATTTCCGGGCCTGCCAGCAGAGCGTGGTTAGCACTACTCTCCTCAAACGAGTCCACTAGTTTGGCCAATCAATGGAAGGGATTCCCAAAATCTGGCAAATGTGTTTTACAGTGCTCCCCTGGCAGCGTGTACGGAAAACCATGATTTAACTTGTCCATAAAACAGTTTCCTAGATGTGTAATTTCTCTAATGCCCTGTTAAAAAAACCCGGCTAAGTGAGGCGGGTGTGGGAAGAAAGGTACAAGGGGACTATGGGAGGAAAAAGGAAAAGCGGATGTAGTCGCAAGTTTGCTATTATCATTCTCTTGACATTTATTCACAGGACGTTATCGGAAACATGGGCCCGAAAATTGATTATACCTTCGTCATCTGCATCCTGAGAGATGTCATTTCAGTAGGTACTCCACCTTCGCGTGTCTTCAAAGTTCCTCTCGTCCATTTCTGTCAAATACCCGGTTCGGGAGTTGGAAAAATTATGTCATTTTCTTTACACACCGATAACTAAGAATGCAGCCATCTCTGACTGAATTGCTGAACACTTTTTCTGGACACTTTCTATTGTTTGGAGTACTTGGCCCTGAATGATATATTTGTGTTCGCGTGTATGAAGCATTCCGTCATAATTTCTGCCCCATCTCAGTGCTTCAGACTATTTGTGTGATGCTACACTGCTTGTTTATTCGTGTCTGACCACATGTTGGCGTTGGCCTTTCCTGTGTGCCTGACTTAATGTCTGGAAAAAATGTTCCCCTCTCAATTTGCCGTTTCCTTTGTCGCTAACGGGGATGAATTATGTAATCTTCACCTTAGCGTTCGTGCGTTCGATGTTTTCTGTTTCTGTCATATATTTTTGCTTGACGACGACAGGGCTTGGACTATCTCCATTCCAAGGAGATAATTCACGGCCGTCTGTCCAGCATGGTGTGCTTGGTTGACAAGCGCTTCACAGTGAAGTTGGCAGACTACGGTTTGAAATCGCTCTTCAATCAGATCCGTTTTGACAAAAGTCTCCAGGAATACAAGAGAGGTAAACGTTTCTTTTATTCATCTTGCAGTCAAGGGATCATGAATCTACAGTAACACACGCCAATAGACAACTGTATATAGTCGTACCTCCGCAGCACAGGTTAAAGTTGCACCTGAAGCGAAATCGAGGCACAGTCCATTTTAGTGGGTATACAGGGCCTTGTTGTCGGTTTCGATATATTTAAAGAAAATTGATCTGTGACTATTTTTGGACAGAAACTATATCTTAATGAGATTGGTACATTGGTGGTTATTTTAAAATGTCTGAAAATGTTCTGTTTTGACAGCTTTTACATTGATTCTCAAATTATTGATTCTCATATCATTTCTTCCAACTTTGCACCAAAACTTCCGATCCCGAGACGGTTTTCACCATATTTCATCTAAAGGGCATCCCTCTCTACTCTTGCTCATTTGCTGCCCTGGAGCAGTGAAATAAACGTACATTTACAATGGAATACACCTTGGGGATCAGGGTGAGAGATTACGTGGCGATATATTTCTTCGAGCCTGAAGTTTGCTTGGGTGCATCACAACGCCACTGTGGGACTTACTTTGCGCTTGTTGCAGATTGCTTATGGCGAGCCCCTGAGCTGCTCAGAGTCGAAGGCCTTGCCGAAACGAAGCACTCAGACATATACAGCCTCAGCATTATCATGCAGGAGGTCATCAGTCGCGAGACACCCTTTGCACATGAAACGCAGACGATGACAGTAGATGGTAGGTGGATGTTGCACTGGTCTCGTCACCCTTGCTATAACATGGCTTTGAGTTGCTACTCTTGGTGTAGTTTTCAGACAGCTTTGTTCATCAATGTCCTTGCGCGCGTGAGTGAGTGCGTGCGTGTGTGTGTGTGTGTGTGTGTGTGTGTGTGTGTGTGTGTGTGTGTGTGTGTGTGTGTGTGTGTGTGTGTGTGTGTGTGTGTGTGTGTGTGTGTGTGTGTGTGTGTGTGTGTGTGTGTGTGCGTGTGTTTGTGTTTGTCTCTTTGTGTCTGTTTCTCTATGTGTGTGTGTGTGTGTGTGTGTGCGTGTGTGAATGTGTGTGTATGTGTGTGTGTTTGTGTATGTTCGTGTGTATATGTCTTTGTTTGTATTTGTTTGTTTGTTAGTTTGCGTATAGATGTGTCTGTCTCTGTTTCTGCCTCTCTGGGCCTATCTATCACATGTCCGTCCCTCTGTCACGCTGCTTTTCTCTTTGTGTGTGCGTGCATGTTTGTGTGTGTGTATGTTTGTGTGCGTGTATATTTGTGTGTGTGTGTGTGTGTGTGTGTTAAAAGTTGTGTGCGCGCGTGCACAAGCATGTGTCAGTGTATTACACCATCCATCTCTGTCTGTCCCCCTCGCTCACTCACTCGTTTTTTCGTTCTCATCTTCAACATGGCGATTTTACATTATATAGATGGTGTATCACTTTAAATTTGTAACGTATATAAACAAAATGCATTAGGGGGGAATCGCTCAACAGTGGCTGTCATGTGTCTTTCAGAGATTTTGGAAAAGATCAAAGAAGGGGGTTCTCCTGTATTTCGACCCCATACTGACTATAGCGCTGTAGCCGAAGAGCTCCTCGATGTCTGTGAGGTGATGATGCATTGCTGGGAGGAGAATCCCAAAAATCGGCCTGATATCAAAACAGCCATGACACTCTTCGACACTGTGACCCGGTACGTTTTATTGGAGGTTTTGGTGCGGAGGTATGTTCATGTATATAAAAATACATAAATACATAAAGCAATACACTGCAGTCTATGTTGTCTGCACAGCTACCGACTCGCTGTGCTGACACTTGCGTATATTCATGCATCCATGCATGCACCCATGCGTCTATGCGTGCATCCACCCATGCCTCCATCCATTAATCGATTCATCCGTTAATCCACCATCCAGCCATGCATTCATGATATAATACATCCACTGTTCCTGTCCTTTTTCTATCACACACACACACACACGCACGCACGCATGCACGAACACACGCACATATATGTATATTTATCCATCCATCTATATATCCGTTGGTCGGATTTTCCGTCAATTATATGTCTGCCATTCATGTATGTATCCCTTCATTAGTCCATCCATCCATCTATCTACCCATGCATCCACACGCCAAACATCCATTTTTTTCGTCTCTCGTCTCTCTCCTCTTATGTCCATTGATGCATGTATATGTCGTTTCATGCATCCAACCATTAGTCTACCTGCCCTTTCAACACAATCCCAAATCAGCCATCGTTGTTATCGTCGACTTTGTCGTCATTATGGTTATCATTTTTGTTGTAGTTATCATCATCATCATCATCTTCATCATCATCATCATCTTCATCATCATCATCATCATCATCATCATCATCATCATCATCATCATCATCATCATCATCATCATCACAAGTATCAAACACCTTGATACCCATTTATCTCCCTTCCCTTGGCTTTGTTTTCTTGTCGCTCTTCGTCGAGGTCCTTGTCGTCGCTTTCCTTCTTTGCCTCGCCTCACTCCTCGTCTTCGTTCTCATTTCTCCCGCGAATTCATCACGGATAGAGACGTTAGGCACTGCAATGTTACAGGAAATTCCGACAAAAGGGTGGACTTATCGAGCACATGCTGCAGATGATGGAGCAGCACAACATAAAGTTGGAGAAACTGGTGGAAGAACGAACCCGGGTGCTTATGGCGGAGAAGAAGATATCCGAGGAACTGCTGCATCAGATTCTACCAAGGTTCCCCTTGTTTCACTTCATCTTCCTCAACTTTGCCGTCAAAACAGATGCAAGGGAAAAAACGACTTCAGCACGTTTATTGGAATTGTTCGGGATCGATTGCGTCTAGTCGTTGTTGTGTGTTTGTGTGTGTGTGTGTGTGTGTGTGTGTGTGTGTGTGTGTGTGTGTGTGTGTGTGTGTGTGTAAGAGAGAGAGAGAGAGAGAGAGAGAGAGAGAGAGAGAGAGAAAACAAACGAACGAATGAACAAAAAGTTTAGTTAATCAGGCCACCGGCCCATTTCAAAGGAATTTACAGTATCTCGTAACACAATCACATTACAGATTCAAGTCAATTACAGTCCCAAGACAGTGTTACCAATAACTCGGCTAATCAATGTAGAAAATGTCTAACTCGAAAGAGTCTAGTGCCTCGGATCTTCTCTCGAATGCTTTCAGCAAGACAACACTTACTGGTATGACCACAGATGGACTCTCTGCTGTAAACAGAGTGACAAGATCATTCCCATGGCTTCCTTTAAGATATACTATGATATATTGCTGACGAATATCAGATAAAGCAGGACATTCCAAAACAAAGTGAATTTCATCCTGATCTTTCTTTCTACATAATGGGCAGAGGTTTTGTGATGGCCCAGAACTGTATCTGAATATATGAGTAAACGAATCGCTAATACCCATACGAAAGCGCGCGAATACATTCTTGAATGCCTTCTTATCAATGGCCTGTAGATAACATTCTGGTTCGAGTACATGTTTAATCTCCCTGTACAATACAAATCTACTACTTTCTTCCAGTTTTGTTCGCCATTCCCGACGACACTTATTTACCAACTTTTCGTTTAGCATTATCAGAAATGAACGCTCATTTGCAACAGTTTGTCGGTCCTATACGTGTCCAAAATCATGTTCGATTAAGATTTTCTCGATACCAGGAGACCGTGATAAAACATGTCCGCTACGTTGCATCATCTCATAGACTTGACGAGGAAGTCTGTATTCCTCCATACTCATGATTTTCAACAAATATTTTACAAACCTTATTATGGCATTCACATAAAAAGGCTAACGACCCGTCTCATTATAAGCCATCACATTTGGGGTGCGAGATGAAACATTCAAGAAATATTTCAATGCTAACAAGTGGACACTTTCTATTTTGCTACAATCGTCAATACCCCACACTTCAGCTCCATACAGCAAAATTGGTTGGATCTGAGCATCGAACAATTTGAAATATACATCGGGAGTAATGTGAGGGACTTTCTTCAGTGATCTATGTAGTAGAGCAAGTCCTGCCTTTGCTATGTTTGCAAAGATCAACTTGCGTACTACTGGATTCTAGTTTGGTTGTTATCACATTTCCCCAGTTCTTGTACTCATATACAATCTTAAACTGTTTATCACCTAAGTACCACTTTTCATGGGTTGCCACATGGCCCTCTAGTCGATTTATCATCATTTGTGACTTCCTGGTATTCACCACTAGTTCTAGTTGATCCGCAGCCTTTTTACGGACGTTGAACTGATTCTGTAGGCCTATCACAGTGTCAGACAAAAGAATTATATCATCCGCAAACAAAAGAATACATATGTCTGGCGTATTTGGTATGAGCTGGATACCGTGTTTGGCGTTGTCAATGACCTCGTCAGCAAAAGTTAATTAAGTATAAGAACAAAAGCGGATTTAATTTACAGCCCTGCTTCAACCCCACAGAACTGTCGAAAAACGGAGACTGACCTTGACCCCAACTTCCTCTTACGCAATATTGCACAGATTTGTACATTTCCTTCAAAGCATACAGTAATTTCCCCCTAATTTCATTCCCTTCCAGTACTGACCACAAAACCTGCCTTTTGACCGTGTCAAATGCCTTTTTAAAACCGATAAACCCCAAGTACAATTTCTTACGTGTAACTAGACGCTTCCTGATGATGTAACACAAAAGAAGCATTTTGTCCACCAGGCATTTATAACCCAGTGCAGAGATTTAACGACAAAGTGGAGTGTACTTTTCGAATTTCTTTTCGTAGCATGTATCAATGTGCGCATCAAATGGGACAGCGATTTCAGCAAGAAACACTTCTCGGTCCTCCTCGTTGATGAGTGTGATGTCTGGTCTTTTTGCTATGCATTCAAAGATGGCGTCAGAGTGAAACAGCTTGGGAGGTAGGACTATGTCTTTGTACACTGTGACTGAGGTATTTCCAGGCAGTCCCCTGCAGATGAGGTCCCAAATTCGATTGTGCCTGGCGTGATATAGTTTATTGTACTTCGTGCAGCCATTCAATACGTGAGAAGCTGTGTCACTGGGATGGTTGCAGAGCGAGCAGGACCTTGTGTACAGCTGCGGGTAGTAGGTGGCCAGGAGGCTGTTGCATTGAAGAAGATGCAGCCTACCTCTAACTATGAAGCGCACTACATTGTCACTGAGCTTCATGTTTTGCAGAAAAGCTGACGAGAGTATGTGGTCTGCAGAGGTTGCCTCCCTTTGAATTCTGTCCTGCGAAAGTTTATCTCGCCAGGCCTCGTCGTGCGCTGACAGGTGTTTCCTTTTGATGATGGTAGAAGCGCTCTCTCTGTCTCTGGTCATGACGCTGATTGCTTCATCTACCTCGGTGTGGAGGGTGTATAGCTCATCTGACCCTTTGAGTAGAAGTGTTTTCTCACGCACACAGACTTCATTAATGTGGACCCAATCTGATTTTGCCCAGTTCACCTTGCTTGTCTTGTGAGTTTTCCCCTCAGCATTCGTGCGACAACCCGCAAATCCGCTTTCGTCGTCTGATGATGAAGCTGGCCCTTTCCGCTTCTTCATTATGCAGTTGGAGGGATGCTCGAGCTGTTTCTCGGACCTGCTTGTCATCGCTGTAGAGGACAGAGAGTGCAAATGGCAGGCGAGTCGCGTTGTAGATGGTGTAAGGGTTGATTAGCTCCAACCCTTCCTCTCCCCTAGGACAGAACATAAAGTCTATGTTGGAAGAGTTGTTCAGGTGGAGCCATTTTCCCACATACTGGACTATTTTATCTTCCATCTCGTCCAGACTCGTGACTGTAATTTGGAGATTGGGGCTGAAGAAAATGAGTCTTGAAGAACCCATAGCATTGACAGCTTGTAGCTTTGCTGTGACAGGCAGAGGTGCTGCGTCAATTTGCTCCATTGTGCTCTTGAAGTCTTCTGCTATTCTTGCTGCTTGGGATGCTGTTTTGGTGTTGCTCAGACTGATGTTGAACGCGATATAGCAATAGGACTGGTTATTGGAGTACATAGGTAGTGGGGCTCCTTGAATGAGAAGTTGCGTATCTCCTGTTCTGTCCTTCTTGTGCCAATTGTTTCCAGTTCTTCTGCCATGGAGAACTCCGCACTTCTGGTGTTTGACTTGCATGCCTGCAGCTTCCATGAATGCTTCGGTCTTTCAAACAGCATCTTTGATGTTTTCAACGTCAGTGCTTGCAACGCAAATTTTTTCCACATAGCCCTGTGCTGGGTTCGGGATGAATATCTCAGGATATGGTTGTTTGATCCAGCAGAGCCACTTGTCGCTTCCCTGCTGGAAGATGATGATGCTCCAAGGACACATCTGGGTGATGCCTTTACCTCGTTGTATTGTTCTTGTCAGTCTTCCTCCTGACTTCACCTGGAACGTGGACTGCTTGTAGACATCTGCTGTGATGTCGATGAAGATCTTAGGGTATCCAGCCTCAGTCAGCTCCCGGATCATGAACTGGTGATCAATGCTACCGAAGGCGTCTCTCACATCAAAAAAGGCCACATACAGTGAGGAAGACGAGTGGAAAAAGTCACTGACACATCTTTTCAAGCAGAAAACATTCTCCTGGAAACCGTTCCTCGGCATTGCTCCTTTCTGTCGCCTCGAAAGTCTCTCAGTGTCAACAATCCAGGGCATATGGCGGTTCACGAGTAACTTCATGAACAGTTTGTAGGAGGTGAGGAGGAGGGAGATGGGCCGCCAGTCATCCACGGAGGAGGGATCGCCGTTCTCCTTTGAAATGAGCGTGATTAAACCATGTTTCCCATCCTCAGGAACTCCTCCGTTCAGTAGGCACACGTTGGCGATGGCTGTAAAGATCGGCGTGAGTTTCTTCTTCTGCTGCTTTACCGTGTCGTAGGTAACGCCGTCTGCTCCCGGGGCTTTCCTACTTGGAAGGCTATTAATAGCCATCAAAATTTCTTCCTCCGTGAAGAGCTCGGTGGATGGAGTCCATTGCGGTGGAGGGGTGGTGACCCCAGCCCATGGAACATCAGATGGTAGACCTTCCAACTGACGAGCACACTTCTCTGCAAAACGTTCTTTGATTCGTGGAATTTCGACTGGGCAGTGTTGTTTAGGCAAGCGACCGGCATTCCTGATTACGTCAATGGCCTTACTTTGGTGTTCACACCACAGACGAGTGAGCTCCACCCTGTTGATAATGGGATTGTCCTCGTTGACGCGAGGAGCGACATGGGCTTCCCTAAGCACGCTTGGATCGTGTTCTCTCGTGATGCACGTGAAGATTCGGTTGGGAATGTCGGTCAGTAACAATTCAACGGTGGAAAGAATCGCATCCAACATACACGAAGGGCAAACAGGGAAGCAGTAGAGTATTCGAATCACACATTTTACAAACTGAAGGCTGTACGGGGATCCATTCGGCTTTGTTGCCTGAAAGTGACCCTCACGAAAGAAAATGTCGGTCGTCAGAGTAAACAAAGCACTCCATCGATCGGGGTTGGGGTGGTAGAAAGTTTGCTTCACACGCAATGGGCTGCTTGAAATCTTCCTGAAGCCTCTCTCCATCCTTTCAAAGTTCTCCACACTGCACATTTTCATAAAGGAGGTCCACGATTCATTGTCGAAGGTGTCAATTCGAACAGAGGCGGGATCGTACATACCTCGTTGCGTGGACGCCATGTTGTGAGCTGTTTTGATCCTCTCGGTTGTCTCGATGATTTTTCCTGTCTGTAGAGCGCTCTTGAAGGCAGTTCGCAACCACTGGATCACACTCATGTCTTCTAAAGGCACAATACTATTGGACACTGTATTAAAAGGGACATCCACGACGGATGTGGAGGCAAAAACAGCAAAACGGACGCAGAGCAGACAGAGCCTGACTGGTCCATCCGCCATCTTGCCATACATACATATCAAATCACGTTATTGCCAAAATAGGAAACATACCATTGTCCAATATGCATTACATGTGCACGCTTGGATGTTTAACCAGTTCTTCTCAAAGCCAGTAATCTCCTACATTGATATTGACACTGCTTACGAAAGTCACTAATACGCCTTTGCGACCACTTTTTTCTTACTAATAGACGTTTTATGTGCATTTCATTTCATGCGTTAAAGATGGCACCTTTATTTTTATCATTTTTAATACAAGACAAATGACCCCTGAAATCAGGTTGCAGACTCATCACATATGTATTAAGTGTGATCATTACTACCCGGATGTGTCAAAGAAGTGAGACTATTACTAGAACCTGCACTCTCAATCCAATCGTAAAGGACTTTTAAGTTTATTTCTGGTAGGGGTGTTTTTATGTAATTTTTGTATTTTGTTTTGTTTCAAATAGCTTCCGTATGACGTACAAATTCTCTCTCTCTCTCTCTCTCTCTCTCTCTCTCTCTCTCTCTCTCTCTATCTCTCTCTCTCTCTCCCTCCCTCCCTACCTCCCTCCCTCCCTCCCTCCCTCTCTCTCTCTCTCTCTCTCTCTCTCTCCGTCTCTCTCTCTCCGTCTCTCTCTCTCTGTCTCCTCTCTCCTCCCTACTCTCCTCTCCCTCTCTCTCTCTCTCTCTCTCTCTCCGTCTCTCTCCCTCTCCGTCTCTCTCTCTCTCTCTCTCTCTCTCCTTTTATTTCCCAGCCTTTCTATTTATTGGCCGCCATACATCCCTTCTTCATGCTCTGCTTAACTACCTCCTTTTTTCTCTCTGTTTTATGTACTCTAAATCTCACAGTTTGGCATAAGCACGTTCAGTTCTTTCCTCTGCAGCTTCTCCCCCACATCCACCCCGAGTACATTGTTCCTTCACGGTACTCCCCTCCTCCCTTTTATACCGGTATTTTCAACCGATTCCGTTACACCACTAATATTTACTGACTGTCATGGCAGAAGTGCGTGTTCCACCACAGCTGCTGGGATTTACTGGGTTTTAGAAGAGATACCTCTGATTGGTTTTAACGTTCACATCGGATCATCAGGTGACCTCTTCTTGCTCAGACTCGTCGGGACCCGATCATTACTGATACACTGAGATATTTTGCTAAGCTTTTGCCGGTACGTCTGGACAAGCCTAGCAGTTGTAGACCTGATACCACGCGGTGGTGAACAGTACCGAGGGAACCTATCACGAGCACGATGAGTTTGCTGGAGAAACCTGCCTTACTCAGCTGGGTGCATAGTGGTACATAAAACGTGGAATTTGTGGTCATAACAGGTGTCGATGAATGCATCAAACGGATTGGACACTTCAATGAC
>JAWQFJ010024126.1:107500-125000 GCA_034096865.1 Theodoxus fluviatilis | reverse complement strand
CAGACCCTTGTTCAATATTGATGAAAATACTTTACTCAGAATACTTAGCAGCGAGATGCCTCTATAGTTTTGGGGATCGAACATGCTTTTCGTTTGTGAATATTTACAATGACTGATCGGCTCCAGTCTAGTGGGAATTTCTGTGTACCATATATAACGGTAAAAAGTCGTGTTAAGAAGGGAAACAAGTGTCTCCCACCCATTCTAATAAGTTCGCCAGGAATTTCATCCAGACCTGAGGCTTTGAAATGTTTGACTTTGGAAATTGCCAATTCTACTTCATGTACGTGTCGTCTAGGAGGAAATATACTGGACGAAACCCGGTTCTGCTAGTCTGGAAGGCAAGCTCTCAATGTTCCACAGCACCACGTCCATACTTACTCTTGGCGAGTATACTTCCGCACGTTGTCCCGATAAACTAACAGTATCGAGGTCGCGGTCTCAGCCAGGCCGTCAATTGGGAGACCGTGCGTATGCGAGACTGTGCGATATCGCTGTTTCAGAGTGAGAGTGACGCAGACGGCAACGCCAACCACTTCCCTGGCTGCAGTTCTCGGCTGCCAGGCCCTCTGTAGTTGTCGAAGTTCTGTCCAGGTCTGTCCTAGCGTCCGCGAGAGCATCTTCGAATTCTTCCTCTGTAGCTTCTACCTCCCTTGGCTCCTCTGGTGGACAATTGACGCTCTTCTCCTCGGTGTCTCTTCTAAGCCAGTCAAGCAGAGAGCGCTGGGAACCCTCTGCACGCTCTGGGCGTGCATTCCAAAGACTGCCACAGTGAGTTCATCGCAGTCCTAAGGTCGTCGGCTTGCTGTGCACCAGCTGGCGCACGTGAAGCACGTCCTTGTTTCTCCCCTACCAACTGTCTGTTCTTGCGTGCTTCGGTGCCTGGCAACGGCGTGTTTTCACCCCTGGATAGACATTGGCTAGAGGCTGAACGGGAAGCAGCAGTAGAAATGTTCGTCGACAGTTGAAACCGGGTAGGGGATACCGATGCTGCATCAGCTTCCCCAACGTCTATCTCAGGAGGTTTGGGGCCCACCACATTCACTGTAGCATCGCAAAGACCGACGTCTGTCTGAGCGCAGTAATCTTCCCATACATTTTCAGATAGGGTAATCAAATTTCCTTCGTTTTCAAAATGAGTCTGTCTCTTTCTGCGCACTTCAGAAGATCGAGTGGGATAGCTGGCTTGGCTTGGGTGCATCGAGGTCGTGCTCCGCTGCGTCGCTTCTTTTCCCTCTCGTACTTGTCTGCCGGTTTTCCAACTACCAACTGCACTGTGCGCGGGGCCTGCATCGTGTCTAAGCTCTTCAATGATCCGGCTGCTGTCTCTGTTGTTTTGACGTGGAGCACGCGTGGGGTGCAAAACAATGGAGTCTCTGTAGAAGAGTTGGTTGTTTCTAAAGTACCCCACTCGTCCCTCCCTACGCAGATCGCGTAATAGTGCTGCCTGTCTCGCCGTCAGGTAACCGGATATCTTCACTCCTTTTGCTCTCAGAGGTTCCCTGCCACTTTGAAGGAGTGCAAGCTTATTCCACCATGATGCGAGAGAGACGACGATTGGTTGAGGTTGCCTGTGCTGCTGACTACGAGGGCCTTGTCTGTGCACGCGCACAATATCCCTCTCGCCCCAGTCCACATCAGGCACAGCATCCACTACAGTGTTGAGGCAGTCCCAGTACGATTCTCTTCCTACCTCTGCAACACCGAGTAGTCTGATGTTATTCCGTTTTGCCTCTTGTTCGCAAATTCGAAGAAAAATAAAGGAACGGTGTTCTATTACCCACACGGTCCTGTTGTGTGTCGCACTTGGGATAACTAGGAGTCCACTCAATGAATAAACACAACCACAGTCCTAGATACACAGGGTGCAAACGAAAGAGCTCCAGAACAAACGTCCGCACTCGATCAAACCAAGATGCCGAATCGAAAGAGAGAGAGAGAGAGAGAGAGAGAGAGAGAGAGGCAAAGACAGAGAGAGGCAAAGAGAGAGATAGAGATAGAGAGAGATAGAGAGAGAGAGTACGAGGCAGAGAGAGAGAGTAAATGAGACAGAGAGAGTGTAAATGAGAGAAAGAGAGAAAGAGAGAAGACAGAGTGAGAGAGATTACAATAGAGAGTGAGTCAGAAGCACAGAGACCGAGTAAACAAAGAGAGAGAGAGAGAGAGAGAGAGAGAGAGAGAGAGAGAGTAAGAGAGAGAGAGAGAGAGAGAGAGAGAGAGAGAGCTAGTAAACTAGAGAGGGAGAGAGTAAACGAGAGAGTAAAAGATAAAGAGTGAGTAAACGAGAGAGAGAGAGAGAGAGAGAGAGAGAGAGAGACAGTAAAAGAGAGAGGGTGAGTGAACGAGAGAGAGAGAGTGTGAGAGAGAGAGAGAGAAAGAGAGAGAGAGTAAACGAGAGAGTGAGTAAACGAGAGAGTGAGTAAACGAGAGAGTGAGTAAACGAGAGAGTAAGCAAACGAGCGAGCGCGCGCATGCAAGAGAGAGAGAGAGAGAGAGAGAGAGAGAGAGAGAGAGAGAGAGAGAGAGAGAGAGGGGGGGAGCAAGTGAACGAGAGAGAGAAGGGGGGGTCGAACGAGTGAACGAGAGAGAGAGAGGGGGGAGCGAGTGAACAAGAGAAAGAGAGAGAGCAAGGGAGTGAATGAGAGAGAGAGAGAGAGCAAGCGAGTGAACAAGAGCAAGAGAGCGAGTGAACGGGAGAGAGAGAGAGAGAGAGAGAGAGAGAGAGAGAGAGAGAGAGAGAGAGAGAGAGAGAGAGAGAGAGAGAGAGAGAGAGAGACTGTTAGAAAGTTAAATTCAAATCCCGGATGACAGGCCCCAACTGTTACGAATTTGATATTACCAACTGTTACGAGCTTAGCTTATTTTAATCTTGACTTGCCTTGTCTTAAATGGGCTCGTTTCAAATGATGGTCTAGGGGTATATACTCACACCATCAATCTCGCAACAATATCTCACGCATTTGCTCTATCGAAAACGGAACACAAATAAAGAGACCGTGAGGACGCAGGTAAAAATTAAATCATTTTAACACGTCATGACATTTTAAATGTCTTAATGATAAACATTCATTTATACGTTTCTTAGAAACTACTTTTTTAAATTTTGAATATTATTCACACGTTTACGCATGCTTTTAGATATATCCAAATACAGCTTTTGGTTAAAAAAAATTAATACTTGTGACATTTGTCATCCATGATTTTACATATACTTATTAGTATGTTTACATGTAAAGAAATGAGTAGAGCTACATGCATGTGATTACATACTTAATATACACTAGTCACAAAAAGTTAAGGGTCACTCTTGAAATTTTATGAAATTACAATTTGTTGCAATGCTAACTGAAAAAAGGAGTTACCAGACAAAAGCTTGACAGTGGTTGCGTATGACATTGTTCTGAAGTGTGAAGGAGCCTTTAGCGCGTTACCCTTTTAGACCGCAGAGCATGGCTTCAGATAACAACTCCTTCCACAGGTCCGCTCGTCCAAACTATGGACTATGTTCCCAAATTATATTATGATAGTACATGATATTGGGGATTGAACAACAAAGTTCCCACTTCTATCGCATTTTTAAAACAGTGAAAAATAACTTTTAAAAGTGCGGATTTGTATGGCAAGGATTGGCTCCCTTTCGATGCAAAACTATACAGGAGTTACTTCCCGTGACACATTTTGGTAATTTTGGCCAATCCGAAATTAGGTCAGATTTACTGCAGAGTGTCCACGTGTGCGTGCAATACATTTCCAAAATGTAAACAATGACTACATCAAACCTTTTATCGATATTACGTGGGCACAAGCCTTTGGATTTTGCTTCTGAGTGGAAAATACTTGATGGGGAAGCGAGTTCTGTCAGTGTCGCGTTCAGTGAACAGGTTGAACTTGGGGTTATCGGCGTTGGTAACCCTGGGTTTTGTTGTTCGTGTTATCAACAATTAACGTGCAATGTGAAACTTCAGCGGAAAAAAACCCGGCTGGAATCCAAAAACACCATGTCTGACAATGACGCCTCAAAAGACTCCAGCAACAAGCGTGTGACAAGAGGGAAATCTGTTTCATCAATTGGAAAACTTCCAGCCAGAAATAGGGTTTTCTTCCGTTAATATTGGAGATACGCGTCTGAAACTGATATTAATTGCTTAAACAAAGATCAGGTTGGCTTTGAAAACACAAAATCTATAGTTTGTTTCTTACAATCTTACAAATCAGAACATGTTTTAGCATGACCAATTGAGTAGCAATTCTATATTGTCAAATGTTATATATATATATATATACATGTAATCATTGCATTAACATCCAATTAAACAGGCATTGAAGGTGTTAAATTGTGATCAATTGCTTGAGGAGATGTTATGGAATTTGTTTAGAACAATGCTCCCTCTTAACAGGATCAAACATAATCAATGGGGCAGATTATTATTAATCTGAGAATACATTATTAAACTATTCCTAATAAACATGAAATGATGAATGGACACCTGTCATCTTGAAGATAGTTTCTTTGAGCATATCACTATGGATCTGCTTTTTAATGTTTAGAAATTAATCCATTAAGTTGCTTGGGCTAAGGAGAGCTCTGAGCTTGAGAGCCAAGTCCTTATTTAAGTGTAACCATTCCTTAGCATTTGAAATGTATTTCTTGCTTGCATTTCATATTTGGGCTTCTTTCTTTATTCTGAATTGTTTCATCTGTTTAATTGAATTTTTAATGCAATGATTACATGTATATATATAAAACATTTGACAATATAGAATTGCTACTCAATTGGTCATGCTAAAAAATGTTCTGATTTGTTAGATTGTACGAAACAAACTATAGATTTTGTGGTCTGAAACTGATACTTTTCAAAGCCAACCTGATCTTCGTTTAAGCAATGAATATCAGTTTCAGACGCGTATCTCCAATATTAACAGAAGCACACCACTATTTCTGGCTGGAAGTTTTCCAATGGATGAAACAGATTTCCCTCTTGTCAACGCTTGTTGCTGGAGTCTTCTTACGAAACGCATATTTTCCCCTTTGGTGTTGGTTGTTGTTGATTTATGCAGTGGGATGGGTGTCGTCTGCCAGACCATTGTGTAGCCTAGATATTTCTGCCAGACCAATATTAATTGCAACAAGTGTGCTATGTGTGTGGAAACTTAGAAGGGAAACCAGATAGTGAATCTTGTTTTCCTTCCTACAGTGAGATTGACTTAATAGAACGTTTAATCTGAGATCGAGCACATCTGGGTTTGTGTTTAACCATTAACCAATCCCCAGTGAACTTTTCAGAGGGCGGACAAATGAGGTGGCTCGATTAACTGATCAATGAGAAATGACTGGCTAGACGGACAAGTGATTGGTCAGTTGGAGGAAAACGCGACTCAAGACCATCTCTAATGATGTGATTGGACGAGAACAGCGAGAAGGTTTTGGCTGTCATATTTAATCCGTGTTGCATAGAGATACAGGGCGCCCGTTCGAGTTTTTCAAAGGAACAGACTATGATGGTAAGGGGTGCCCTGTTCGTATGATCGCCTGCAGTGCGAGCTGTGAAAAGGATGAAGTTTCGGCTACAGAAAGTTCCAGAGAAATGCCCGGCCATTTTTCCACGTGTAACGCCGCATCACCAGCATGCTGAATGGAATTCTGCACTTGCTCTCGCCTGGAGGAAAACCTCAGCCTCAAGTTTACAGGATTCCCCTTTGCAAGTTCCCCCCCCCCCCCCTACAGAGAATGCGCCACCGTCGCCCTGCCCTGGGAAAATGACTTCAGAAGTTCTCCGGTGGTCAGGAAAAGCCCTGCTATAGAGCGGAGACTACCTCCGTCATTGCGCCGACATTCCCCATATGCTCACAGCTGTCCCGCCGCCTGTCACGATAGGCGCAACTGTGTCGTCTGCTAATAATCTACACAGAGGACCGAGCTACAAGTCTTCATCTACGTTCATCCCCTGAGCTCTCTCCACCACCTCCAGCCCAAGTTCAAGTCTCAGGACCCCGCTTCATCTACTTGGAAAAGAATACCTCCTGCCCGCTCCCATGTAGGGCATCTCATTTTCATCGGTTGTGAAAGTGAATTCCTCAATGGATATCCAAAACCCCCTCTCCCTCCAGTTGTGCTCCACTCTTGTGCCTGCGCAGGCACACTCGCCTCTGATTGGCTGAAAACGTCGAAGCTCTGTTAAGTATCATATTGGTCTGGCAGACATCGTAGTTTGCTTATATTTTTGGGGAATGATTTATTTTGCTTATCATGCTTAGATTTAATTCATTGTTTATTGTATCAGCAATTCCTCACTTAAGAATTTGACTTACCCATGATTAAAGAACTTTGAATTTTGATTTCTGTATTCCCATCTCTCATTTACAGACTTATTTCATCCTTGTTTGAATGAGAATGGAAGGTTCCAAGTAGGTAGGTGCAGTTTACCCCTAGACAGAATACGATCAAAAACCTGAATATTAATCATCTTATACCTGCTTGTGACAAATGGGGGCCTTCGTCTCGGGATATTTTGAACGTAAAGCTAATAGATAAACTTCTGAATCTATATATTTATCAGTTAGAGGTTTGACCTGCATTGATTGTGCTTTGAGTGATTGTTGTGACATGACCTGCATTGCTGATTCACCTTTGCTCACATGATTTACTATGCCTTGGGAGTGAGTGGTTGTTATGATACAGCCTGCCCGTTGATTGTTTGATTGACCTTTGCTCTCGTGATCTGCCACTTAGTGTCACTCGATTGGACATTATTTAGCCCACTAGAACTTGCACAGTTATTTATTGTTTGGAGTCTTGTCGATTTTCTCTTTAGTGATTGTGGAAAATAGCAACTTTTCAACATGGCTGAAGGAGGAGAGTGGCCAACAGTGTTGGAGATCTTGTCATTAGATAAACAGAACTTGGAGTTAACCATTGAGAAATATGGCTTGGATATCAGTAAAGGAGGGGCTTTGAAAATTGTCATGCAGGATGCTCTGATTAGTTTCGTGGAAGAAAGGAGGACTGAGAGTAAGACGAAAGTGCTTATGCCTGAGCAACAGAGAAAGAAATTGGCACTTGAATTAGCAAAGGTGCAAGGAGAGAGAAATAGAGACGCAGCAGAATTGATTAGATTGGAGAGAGAGAGGGAGAGAGAGAAAGAGGAGAGAGAGGAGAAGAAGAGGCAGCACGAATTGGAGATGCATAGATTAGACATTGAGCAGAGGGAGAAGGATAGGGAGTTGAAGAAATTGGAGATAGAGGCAGCAGAGAGAAAGGCAGACAGAGACAGGGAGTTGGAGAGGGAGAAAATACAGGCTGCTGAGAGAGGACAAATATTGGACATTGCAGAGAAGGAGAAAGACAGGGGCTGTAGAGGAGAGGGAGAGATAGAAGATAGCAAAGGCCGAGGAAGACAGGGTCAGGAGAGAGAGAGGGTGAGATTGATCTGAGAAGGTACACAGGAGTTCCGGTATTCTCTGAAAAGAATGTGGAAGGGTTCTTTGCTACATTTGAGAAGCAGGCGGAAAGTTTGAGGTGGCAGAGGGCACATTGGTCTGTCATTGTGGGTAGTGTTGTAGTGGGCAAGGCTCAGGAGGTCTATACGACTTTACCCAGGAACGAGTGTGACTATGATACATTGAAAAGAGCGATTTTGCAGAAGTATGCTCTAACACCTGATGCTTATCGTCAGAAGTTCAGGAGATGCAAGAAAGAGGAGAGAGAGACACATAGGGACTTTGCCTATCGATTGCACAGCACGTTTGACCGGTGGTGTGTGGCTGTCGGTGCAGTTGAAGATCTAGATCGTTTGAAGCAAGTGGTTGTTATGGAACAATTTAGAGACTCTGTGACGGAAGAGGTGCGAGTCTACTTGGGAGAGAGAAAGGTAGAGGAGGTTGATCAGGCAGCTTCGATGGCTGACGATTATCATCTGCTCCATGCAAGTAGTGGGCATCGGAAAAGCCGAGATGAGGGGAGAAATCCTAGATCAGGGAAGAGTGAGGAAACAGCAGATACAGTTAAAGGGAATGGAGGAAGGAGAGAGGAGCAAAGGAGCACGAGTCAGCCACCTAGGAGTATCAAATGCTTCAATTGTGGAAAGATTAGGCATATGATTGGCGATTGCCAAATGAGAGTGACCCGTGATATCTGACGGTGTGTAGCCTTGGTGAGAAAGCTGTGTGTGGTGACTGAGGAGAGTCAGGTTGAGAAGGGGAATGATGGAGTTCTCCCTTGTGAGCCTGTAGTGCTCGGAGTCCTGAGTGAGGAGAGTGAGTTGGAAGAGGGTAGGGATGATGAGATTCTCCCTAGTAGGGTGTTGATTCGTTCCACCCAGAAGAGGAAGAGGTTACAGTCTTGTGCTGAGACTGATGTGGAGTTAGGAGACTCGTTTTTGTCACCCATGCTAGGTGACGATCATTCTAATGATCGAGAGAGAGATGGTGGTGAGGCAGATTCACCGGTCTTGAGTCCAGAGACAGTGGGAGAGAGGTTAGCTCTAATAAAAGAGCAGAAGCGTGACCCTGATTCACGTGCTCTGTGTGAACAGGCAGAGGAGGAGAGAGAGAGTGAGTCTCCAGGATGTTTCCTGGGAGAAGAGGTGTTGGCAATTCTTGGCCAGCCCCGAGATGCCACTGTGTCGGATAGGTGTGGAGTGAGCCCACTAGTGAAAGTGGAAGAGGGACGTGTGAGTGTGAGAAAGGAGAAAGAGATAGATTTTGAGCCTGAGTCTTGTGGGAAGACTCAAGTGGAAAGGCTGAGAGAAGGAGAGATGCAGACTGAAGGAGATGTGTGTTTGCAGAGCAGCCTAATGAAAGAGATTTGCTGTAGTCTAGCAGTGTCATTGCTAGAGCACTGTGTGACTGGATTGGAGGTTGTAGAGTTGTCTCTCTTGGAGGAGCAAAGTGATCAGCTTAGGTTGAGAGCGAGGAGGAAATTCAGCGAGAGACGCATGGGTATGTGTTCTCTTCTGGATGATTTGAGGGAGGAAGTGATGGAAGCAATTACATGTGCTGTCACAAATCCTGGAAAAATGAGACAGAGAGAGAGAAGGTGGTACAACTGGAGGAAGAGAAAAAAGAGTGAACTCTGAGAGATGGATGAATGGGAGTGAGTGAGAGAGTTGATGTGTGTGTTGATACACCGTTGATGTTCTTATCAGGCTGTTGACGTGTATTAGTATCCCAGCGCTCGCCACGCGGAGAGAGTGTATTTCGTGGATGTGTAGAAAGTGGGTTGTGGGTTGATTGATTGAATGGGAAAAGGCTTTGATAGTCTGCGGGAGTTGGATAGGCACGTGTAGTGGCCCACGTAGCAGGCAAAGCCAACGTTGTGGCTGATGCCCTATCTAGATTGAAATGAGTTGTTAGAAGTGTCAGAGAAGAA
Organism: Theodoxus fluviatilis; assembly: GCA_034096865.1. NCBI lineage: Eukaryota > Metazoa > Mollusca > Gastropoda > Cycloneritida > Neritidae > Theodoxus > Theodoxus fluviatilis. The sequence goes on along the minus strand of JAWQFJ010024126.1, from coordinate 115,633 downwards.
GAAGTTGGAAGGAAATTACTGTCTCAGTTTTTGCATTAATGACGGAAGTTCGTGTGTTGCTATTCTGATTGGAGACCCAGTATAGGTTTCTTTCTTTTGTTAGTCTTCTACCCCTGTGGGTTTGGGGATAATGAATTGGCCCACCGCGTTTCCCTACGTGTTTCGTAAAAGGCGAATAGTTAGGAATATCAAAATAATGATAATAATCTAAATACAAGCAAATTTCAATGAATGTAATCAACTTGATCGGTGGAGCTGTAAGAGTTTTCCACAAGAGCGATCAGTTGTTCCTTATGCTTTAAAAGCACCTTTAGCCTATCCATTAGTTTTCTCTCTAGTAGAAAAACGAGGGTGACCGAGACCAGTAAGAGGAAGGCATCACTCCTGGGAGGTGGTCGGGTTGACGGAAATGTCAGGTATGGTTGAGAGAGGTTTGTGTAGTCCTCACTGCCTGTCTCTGTACCGATTGACCTAGTAGTGAAATAGACTACATAACCTGGGGCCTCCTTGTTGCTGGAGAGGATGTCGGGTTGCAACATATCCTGTTTGAGAGAGATTATCATGTTTGGAAGTTTGGATCTCAGTCGTGTTGAGTCTAGTGTTACTTAGATGAGATGGGTTTGGTTTGTCTCCTCTGGAGTGTTCCAGTGACGTTTTGCGGGATTGCCACTTGCGAGGGACTTGATGACATCCTGTCTGTGATGTTGGCGTTTGTAGAGATTCTGTGCAGGAATCTTTCACATTAACCCCTTTGAGTTTGGGTTTGTTGCAGGTATGGAGGCTTCGTAACCTGTTTGTGATTTCCTAGGGAGACAGTGAAATGTTTCCATTTGTGTTTATGTTTCATTCATTAAAGATGAACCTATTGTGAGAAATTTCATGCCATAAAATTTTTCTCACATAGGGAGGGAGGTATGTTACGAAACGCATATTTTCCCCTTTGGTGTTGGTTGCTGTTGATTTATGCAGTGGGATGGGTATCGTCTGCCAGACCATTGTGTAGCCTAGATATTTCTGCCAGACCAATATTAATTGCAGGAAGTGTGCTATGTGTGTGGAAACTTAGAAGGGAAACCGGATAGTGAACCTTGTTTTCCTTCCTACAGTGAGATTGACTTAATAGAACGTTTAATCTGAGATCGAGCACATCTCGGTTTGTGTTTAACCATTAACCAATCCCCAGTGAACTTTTCAGAGGGCGAACAAATGAGGTGGCTCGATTAACTGATCAATGAGAAATGACTGGCTAGACGGACAAGTGATTGGTCAGTTGGAGGAAAACGCGACTCAAGACCATCTCTAATGATGTGATTGGACGAAAACAGCGAGAAGGTTTTGGCTGTCATATTTAACCCGTGTTGCATAGAGATACGGGGCGCCCGTTCGAGTTTTTCACAGGAACAGACTATGATGGTAAGGGGTGCCCTGTTCGTATGATCGCCTGCGGTGCGAGCTGTGAAAAGGATGAAGTTTCGGCTACAGAAAGTTCCAGAGCAATGCCCGGCCGTTTTCCACGTGTAACGCCGCATCGCCAGCGTGCTGAATGGAATTCTGCACTCGCTCTCGCCTGGAGGAAAACCTCAGCCTCAAGTTTACAAGTTTCTCCTTTGCAAGTTTTTCCCCCCTACAGAGAATGCGCCACCGTCGCCCTGCCCTGGGAAAATGACTTCAGAAGTTCTCCAGTGGTCAGGAAAAGCCCTGCTATAGAGCGGAGACTGCCTCCGTCATTGCGCCGACGTTCCCCATATGCTCACGGCTGTCCCGCCGCCTGTCACGATAGGCGTAACTGTGTCGTCTGCTAATAATCTACACAGAGGACCGAGCTACGAGTCTTCATCTACGTTCATCCCCTGAGCTCTCTCCACCACAGCCAGCCCAAGTTCAAGTCTCAGGACCCCGCTTCATCTACTTGGAAAAGAATACCTCCTGCCCGCTCCCATGTAGGGCATCTCATTTTCATCGGTTGTGAAAGTGAGTTCCTCAATGGATATCCAAAACCCCTCTCCCTCCAGTTGTGCTCCACTCTCGTGCCCGCGCGGGCACACTCGCCTCTGATTGGCTGAAAACGTCGAAGCTCTGTTAAGTATCATATTGGTCTGGCAGACATCGTAGTTTGGTTATATTTTTGGGGAATGATTTATTTTGCTTATCATGCTTAGATTTAATTCATTGTTTATTGTATCAGCAATTCCTCACTTAAGCATTTGACTTACCCATGATTAAAGAACTTTGAATTTTGATTTCTGTATTCCCATCTCTCATTTACAGACTTATTTCATCCTTGTTTGAATAAGAATGGAAGGTTCCAAGTAGGTAGGTGCAGTTTACCCCTAGACAGAAAACGATCCAAAACCTGAAGAATAATCATCTTATACCTGCTTGTGACAAGTCTACTGAGGCGTCATTGTCAGACACGGTGTTTTTGGATTCCAGCTGTTGTTTTTCGCTGAAGTTTCACATTGCACGTTAATCATTGATAACACGAACAACAAAACCCAGGGTAACCAACGCCGATAACCCCACGTTCAACCTGTTCACTGAACGCGACACTGACAGAACTCGCTTCCCCATCAAGTAATTTCCACTCAGAAGCAAAATCCAAAGGCTTTTGCCCACGTATTATCGGAAAAAGGCTTGATGTAGTCATTGTTTACATTTTGGAAATGTATTGCACGCACACGCAGCCACTCCGCAGTAAATCTGACCTAATTTCGGATTGGCCAATATTACCAAAATGTGTCACGGGAAGTAATTCATGTATAGTTTTGCATCGAAAGGGAGGCATTCCTTGCCATACAAATTCGCACTTTTAAAAGTTATTTTTCACTGTTTTAAAAATGCGATAGAAGTGGGAACTTTGTTGTTTTTAATCCACAATACCATGTACTATCATAATATAATATGGGAACATAGTCCATATTTTGGACGAGCGGACTTAAACGCTCCGAAGCTACGCCCTGCGGTCTATTTGTTGAAAAAGCGTTTACGTGCTGTACAACGAAGCCGTTTTGGGGGAAAAGAATGCAAATTGCTTACCCGTTACATTCGTGACACATGGCTGTTAAAATAAAAAAACAAAATGCACGTGCCCGACCAATGTCCCATGAACAGTTTTCAACGGTAGTTGGATAAAAAGGGAAACGAAAATGTTACCAAATCACTGCAGAGAAAAACATGGTCGCAAGAAGAAAGCTGATGACTGTTGATCGTGGCCGAGCCCTGGGTTGGGCCCAGGATGGTGTTTCTCAAAGTGAAGTTGCCAGACGGTTGAGAGTGAGGCACTGAATGACGGAAAGAATCACTATGTGTGTGTGTGTGTGTGTGTGCGTCCTTTTTAATCTTTTACTATTACTTTTGTAAACAAATGTTGAGGCCTTACATAGCCAAATAAGACTAATGGACCCTTAAGCAATAAACGTTTATTAATTCATTTTAAGACTCCTTGTCACCACATATTTACGTCAACAAAGAATCCGATGTCCACGATAGTATATCCTATAATCGCATGTCAACCCTAACTGCTTTTTGTGTTCCTTGTCCAGGTGGTAAATTTCTTGAACGACCTGTACTCGTGCTTTGACAAGGCCACCGAGGTTTTTGACGTCTACAAAGTAAGTGACATGCTTTTGTTTCCCCTGCACAATGTTCTATTTCGTCATTGCTGTAACGAAAATGTGTTCACACAGACTTATGTTGACATTGTGTGCAACACGTGAGTAGTTTACAAATAGTAAGTCTTCAACCTTCTGCAGAGCAATTTTTAGATGCAGCAGTAAGAAGTAAAAGAGGACAAATTAATGCAAATATTATTATAGCATTGAGTAACTAAAGATTACGGGGCTCCGGTGGCGTGCAACATTTCATTGTCACTTTTACTACAAGATATTATCCTATTGTGCTGTAGTGTGATTTCCTTTTATTGCTTGTATCTAATTTTCACAGAACTCTAGCCTGAAAAGTGTCGGTCGGAAAATGGATTAGAGCTCCCTTTACCTTTTTCAGGTGGAAACCATCGGGGATGCGTACATGGTGGTTTCTGGAATGCCTGAGCGAAATGGCGATAGACATGCAGGAGAAATAGCTCGACTGGCACTCTGTCTGCTTGATAACATCAAAGTCTTCCAGATCCGACACATGCCGGGAACACCCGTATATCTGCGAATTGGGCTTCACTCGGGTACCTACAAAAGCAGGGTCATCCCGTAATTTATTTCCCCAAATCTTGTACACATTTCAGCAGGCATAAAGTCAGATCACTTCACGGAGCTAAACAGATTCTAAAAAACATCGTGCCATCATTCTTTAAACAAATATCTCACGAAACACATCACATTAGTAATGAGCATCAAAGTAGAAACTTATCTCATAAAATGGAAAATTACATAATGCGCCTTCATATGGATTTCTCTTTGACCTTTTTGGTAGGATTTGCATTGCACTCTAGTCCGCATTGTAATTTGAAATCAGCGCGTAGGGTTGCTAATGCCGCCTAGCTTAGTCAAGTGTATTGCTCAGTGAATACAAATATATAGCGTATTATTATAATAATGTATGTGATTTGTGGTAGATTTATCTGGTGGCGTGGAACATCCTTACAAGATGGATCAAATTAGAGGAAGCCAAATAAGAGTTTCCTATCAACTTCAGCGCCTTATATAGCCTACACGGCTGATAGGCCGTTAAACGCCAGCCCGCCAGCCAAAGCAAAAGACGATAAAAAATTTAATTCCAAGAGAGACCATTCCACAATCCAACCTTCACTTTATGTTTACAATCTACATGGGATGTATGTTTGCATCGCCTTCGAGATAGTTCAGAATTTATGCATGATTCACTTCATGCAAAGCTGTTTAAACGCATTTCTGTCACTATAACATGTACTTTTCCAAATTGGTCACTTCTTTCTGTTTGCGAACTGATGAAAATCCTTGTTTGCATATTATCTGATACGAAAAACATTATTTATCACCAGGGGTTACTTTGATGTATGACCTTGTGAAATGCAGTGTGAGAAGTAACTTCCTCTGTACCGGCAAACAATTCATATTTGAGAAAACAATGTCAGTGTAACACTCGCTGCTCAAGAACTGTACTTGCTTTGAAATGGACTCTGATTGCCTGAATATCAACCACGAGCATTTCTTTCTTCATCCAGCTGGACGCAAGAGTAAAACTGGGGCATGTCCTGCACTGTTAGCACTTCAACTCTACATAATGTCGCACAAATTGTGCGTGTACAAGTAACAACGCAACGTGTACAGTGTATGGTGGTTACAGCAAATACATTACTAGACTGATAGGACTCAGCATTGTATTAGTCATACGGTGATGTCGTTGTACAGAAAGAATCTATGAGAATTGTTCAAAATGATGTAGCAAAAACAGGATGCCCTCGTCTTGTGTCCAAAGACAGCGTTAAACTAGTTACTGCATCATTGTGAAAAGCAACAACAAAGGCAAATGGCGGGATAATTCGAGAGAGAATTCAATTTTGCTACTTTTCCAAATTTGACAATGTAGCCGTCCAATTACACATATACGCCCATAGACTCGCACAAAATTAAAGACACACAAACACACTTGCGCACGCACACACATACACACACACACACACACTCCTACCTTGAACATTATATCCGTTGCATATCTGCTGCAGGTATGGTCTGTGCTGGAGTGGTGGGTTTGAAAATGCCTCGCTACTGTCTGTTCGGCGACAATGTGAGCACTGCGTCCAAAATGGAATCTTCAGGGGAAGGTAAGGTAATTTTGTCTTGGTAAATTGAAAAGTATAGCATCGCTTTCACGTCAATGGTTAAAGCACAGTCGATAATAGGCATTTGAGGCAGGACACAAAACCAGGTCGTGGTCATATTCAGCAGGTCACCCACACGTATGAGCAAACTTTGCCCTCCTTTTGCTTCCTGCAAACATCTTCAATCACTGAAATGTGTAACAGTCTCCTTTCCCGTGTCGATCATAGAGACTACTTTCCTCAATATCATCTTGTTCTTCTGTTCTTTTTATTATGTAACATCTTGTGTGTTGTTTTTTCTCAGTAAATCGTTTGCAATTCCATGTTCATTTTTTTAGATGTTGCCCAAGTCATGATATTGTGAATGTTTCATCACGCACTTTTTGACTCACATGCAAAGCAAAAGTGAGTCTATGTACTCACCCGTTTCGTCCGTCCGGGCGTTTGGGCGTCCGGGTGTCCGGGCGTCCGTACATACTTTAACGCTGCATTTTTCTCGAACACTATCAAGTCTATCAACATCCAATTTGGCATGATGGTGTAGGATGACAAGGCGTACAAAAGCATACATAGTGACTTGACCTTGCGTCAAGGTCAAGATTACAGGGGCCGTCTAAAAAACAGCCATTTTTCACATTTTCCCAATTTTCCCCTGAAGTTTTCGAGATTGGATACCTGACCTATATATGGTTTATAGGACAAAGTAATTCCTAAGGTATGATACCAAATTGATTGACCTTGCTTCAAGGTCATTTTTGAAGTGACCTTGACCCTGAACTATGTAAAATTACTCTTCCAAACTTCATAACCTTGTAGTACACATGAGATACTTTCATACTAGGTCACCCGTGTCGTCAGTCCGGGCATCTGGCCGTCGGTCCGGGAGTCCGGGTGTCCGGGCGTCTGGGCGTCCTGTAATCCTAAAAAAACTTTAACGTTGGATTTTACTCAGAGACTATTACGTCTATCAACACCCAAATTGACATGATGGTGTAGGATGACAAGGCCTCACACAAAATACATAGTGACTTGACCTTGCTTCAAGGTCAATGTCACAGGAGCTCTTCAAATTTTAATTGTATACATATGTTGAAGTGACCTTGACCCAGAACTATGGACGATAACTGTTTCAAACTTAATAGGTATGTGGGGCACATAATATGCTTTCATTATAAGACACATTTGGTCCCATTTCATCAAGGTCAAGGTCACCGTTCGTCCGGTCGTCCGGGCGTCCTTTCATCCGTTAAAAAACTATAATGTTGGATATTTCTCGGAGACTAATAAGTCTATCAACACCTAATTTGTAAAGATGGTGTAGGATGACAAGGCCTGAAACACATACATAGTGACTTGACCTTGTTTCAAGCTCAAGGTCACAGGTGCTTTTCAAAGTTGGATTGTATACATATTTTGAAGTGACCTTGACCCTCAACTATGGAAGATAACTCTTCCAAACTTCAAAACGTTGTAGTTCACATGTTATGCTTTCATCGTGAGACATATTTGGTCACATATCATCAAGGTCAAGGTCACTTTGACCCTTATGAAATGTGATAAAAATGGGGTAGTGAACCACAAAAAGTGACCATATATCATGGTAGAAAGTGCCAATAAGCACTATTGTGCTTCCTATGTCTTGAATTAACAGTTCTGTGTTGCAGGACCTTGGATGACCTTGACCTTGGGTCAAGGCCACATGGATTTTGGTAGGAAAAATGTGTAAAGCATTTCTTAGTGTATGATGTCATTGGCAGGTTTAGTTGTTTGAGCTTGACCTTGAAGGTCACCTTTAGGTGAAGGTCATGTAAAGGTCAAGGTCAAGCATATGAGTCGTATGGGCTTTGCCCTTCTTGTTAAATCCATCATGCTACACATCCATGTGCCAGCAACAAGTGTTTAATCAATCATGCTACACAACAGTGTGCCTGCCACCAGTGCTTAAATCCATCATACTACACAGCATTGTACCTGGAATAAGTGTTTAATCCATCATGCTACAACACATCAATGTACCTGCCAGTTGTGTATAAATCCACCATGACACACATCAATGTGTCAGTCACTCATGTTTAATTTTATTATACTACACAACAGTGTGCCTACTACCAATGTTTAAATTCATCATACTACACAACAGCATGCCTGCCACCCGTATTTATATCCATCATACTACACAACAGTGTACTTGCCACTTATGCTTTAATCCATGATACTACACAACAGTGTGCCTGTCACTCATGTTTAAATCCATCATATTACACACCGATGTGCCTTCCACTAGTGGTTAAATCCATCATATCACACATCAATATTCTTAACACTATTCCTTAAATCCATCATACTACAAAACAGTGTATCAATCACTTGTGGTTAAATCT
>JAWQFJ010024126.1:97500-102500 GCA_034096865.1 Theodoxus fluviatilis | reverse complement strand
ACCGTGTCTTCTCCTATATTGGACCTGTAACCTGAAATAGTCTTCCTCTCTCAGTCCGTCATTCTGACACTCTGCCTCAGTTCAAAAGTGCTCTAAAGACCCACCTCTTCCGATCCGCCTTTCCCGCTGAACTGCTTCGCCTTACTTGACCTTACCTGCAAGTTATGTGCATATTGTACAATTTGTTCTATTGGACTTTAGGTTTTGTTTTGTTTATGTGTGTAGTGTGTGAGTTTTTGTGGGAATGTGGTGTTGAACGGTTGTATGAGTGTTGATTCTTTGGATTGTAAACGCCATGAGCTTTCCTGTCAAGGGACGGTATGTGCGTAAATAGACTATATTATATACGTGCTTGACAGCAATACAATAGAGGGTGTACACATGGTCAATTGTAGAGTGTTCTCTCCGGAAACCTGCCTGCTCAACACAAAACTTGCCATTCTTTTAAGCCCATTCTCGCAGACGATTGGTCAGGATAGACATGAACATTTTGCTGATACTGAACAGTAGAGATATTCCCCTGTAGTTCATAGGATCCAGCTTAACACCGCTTTTATGTATGGGTATGATTACCGACTTATTCCAGGCCTGAGGAAAATACTGTTTTTCATACAACATTATAAATAGTGTAGTAAAAAAACGGTGTTATATAATTACATGCCAATTTTAGATAGTCACCTGGTACATCGTCTATCTCTGGAGCTTTTTGTATGCCTTATCATTGCTATGGCAAACTCTACTTCTTCATCTCTTATTGTGGAATCTGGCTCATCGTTCTCCACATTAGGGAATTCCTCATTTACCTGTAACGAGCAGTGTCTGATCTGGCTCAGAAGACTTTGGAAGTAAAGTTTCCATTATGTGAGGTCAATTGATGTAGGGTTGAGCCTACTGGTCACGACGCGTCGCATTTTAGGCCAGAAGGACGCAGGGTTGTAGACATTAGTAATTAGTGTTTGACATGTGACACTCTTATTGTTGTCTCTCTTTTCTCTGAGAGCTTCTTATATTTTTTCGGACCTCTACATATCGCTTTCTATCATATAATAAACTGCTTTTCTTTTCGTACCATAGAGCTTGTATAGCATCTTTTCTGGCACAACGACATTCAATGTCAAACCATTCAGGATGACCCGTCCCCCTTTGTGGGCCTGACTGCACAGCACGCTGCATGCATTTGACATTGGAGATAAGCAATTTAAAAAATAGTCTACAGCCATGTTAACATCACTGTAAACCATCTGGGAAGCGTGATAGATGTGTTTGAAATTCATTCGTTTCAACATTTTGTTTTACTTCTTGAGCTCTTCCGCTGTCCCATATAAGTCTGGTTATTCTTTCTCCATGAGTCTTTCCATAACGAATGGGACCCTTGCAGATGCCTATTTCGAGTGGCATAGGATTATACATAAGTTTGCTACCCACCTTAAAACTGCAATACGAATTGGCACTGTTCGCATACACAATACCATAATCAACGACGCTTTCTCCATGTGGGGAAAAATATGTCAAGTTTCCAATTCTGTCATTGTTTCTGTTACCATGCACAATGCACATATGGTATATTTTGCACAAGTTAATTAATATTTTGCCAAATGCGTGTTCTTGGAGATTCTGAGAGTTGCGACATGCAACATTTTGTGGACATTGACAAATGTCAGAGTCCTACGCATTTCTATTATCAGAGACAGCCTCCTCCTCCTTCTCTTGAGTGCTGTGCATGTTCCATCTGCCAGTCCTGGCGTTCAGATCACCGCAGATTAGAATTGATGCATTAGGATATTCTTCCTGTAGTCTAAGTAGTTCCTCTTCCAGCTGTAAAATGTTGCATTTAATATCTTTATCTTTATAATATGGAGAAAATACCGGAGGAGTGTATATACATACGATAATCAGATGATTCATTGTACCTTGTGAAATCTGATTATTATCATATTATCGTGAGCACAGTCTACCATTGATACATCGTTGGCATATTGCCTCTTCAATAACATAAGAACTCCGCCAGATCTACGACCATGGTGGGAGAGTTTGACTGCCGGATAGTGCAATGGTAATAATTCGTCCGTAAATAGGCTGGAGTCAAAGTTAGAAGCTGTAAATGTCTCCAAAAGGCAATTTACATCGATAGATAAAATGTATTATAAAAAATCAGGTTCATCAAGTTTGGAACATATGCCTTCTACATTCCAGCATACGATGTTCAAACTCTACGAAACAGATCTAGGGTTAGAAGAATAAGAAAAACCACTCAAACTTTTCTGTTTTTGTCCAGAGGAGTTAAATGCAACAATAACGGGTCATCGGCTTGCCCGTCAGGTTTATAAGGGAGCGGCATGTGAGGTACCACTGTCTAATCCGGTACGTGTAGTTTCCCCGTTTTGTCTCAGTCTGCCTTTTCAAATGCCCCTGAATCTGGGTGGCACACTATCCGGAGGAGACGGGACAGAATTTGTTGCACTGGCCTGGTGGGGGGTTTCACATGGCTCGTCCTCCTCCTGTTGTTCCATGAAATCTTCCTTGCTATCTATCTCCCTCGCCACGATGTCCGTGTGTCATTCCTTCCCCTTAGTTCTGGTTGTCCATTCTGTTTATCCACTCCAGTACAGTGCTCTGTGAGGACGAGCGACGGTTGCATGTTTTCTTCGGGAGTCTTGCATCACTCGAGGAGTAACGCCTGACTGGTGTCTGAGCTGTCATGATCAGCACATGCGTTTGGAACGGAAGTGGGCGGCAGCGACGCCCCGCGTTGTTGGTTTCTCTGTTTGGGAACGGTGGCTGATCATGATGGGCAGAGGCGTGTTGGGGCTGGTGGTGCGATGTATCCAGGTGTCCGGGCGAAGACAGAGATGGAATTGCTGTGCTGTATGCTAAAATGTCTCCTGAGGTTTCCCGTTGACATTCAGGTTCATACACATCTATTCTCTCTTAAGACAAAGAGAGTGATGCATTTCCTGCCAGCCTGATATTAATTAAATTCCTTTGATCTCTTGCTCTGGTTCTACTGTATTTGTGCTTAACATTCCTGGCTTTTCTTTTAGGTTTCATTCCTACATTATCACAGTTAAAAGACCTATTGTTTCTGGGTTTTCTGATGGTATCGAGTGCTGCATGCGCATCTAGGGGCAGGGCTTCCCACTCTTGCGCATCAGTCGTCACCTGCGTCGAGTTGTGGTGCCGTGGTGCGTGATCGTCATAGGTACGACATTCTTTCTTCAGTCTCGTACTTTTGCTTTCTACCATTTAGTGAACTGGAGATCATGTTGGTTGCTTCATGTAAGCTTAGTTCAGTTTTTAGTCGGTGTTGCTCTGTCATCAAAGTAAGGTTCCTTTCGTTTTGTTCAGCACATAACTCTCGCCACCTTCTTTCACCTTCAATTAACTCGATCTGTAAATACCCAACCTGGTGATTATCCTTGCAGAGACCTGTGGAGAGTGATGATATCACCTTGAAGCATGGGAAACCCACTGTGTATAGTGTATTCAATGCTTTGCAATCTGTTTGATAAATTACAAGTTATGTTATTAATTCCTGATTTAATCAAGTCAATTTTTTCTAGTAAGAATGGTGTCAAGGTATTGTCAGTGGCACATATCACTCTATCATCCCCATGCATAGGTCCTGGATTGGCTTCTACGTCGCCTGCAAGCAACAGTCTGTCTGATAGGTCATGTGGGCTCATTGTGGGAGGCTGAGGTCTTGTGACACATGTCACTAGGAGAAATGTACATAAAATCATTACCGTCTAGCCCATCATGGTTTTACTTCGACAAAACCACACAGGAGCTGGGGAAAGAGATAATTGCACAGGCCAAGGCATATCTGTTGATTTCCATTCTTCATCACCATCTGTCCTGCATGGTTTTCGTGCTTCCTTCTTCCATTCTTGTGCTCGGATATAATTAGAACCTATCCTCTGTCTGTATTGGTCGATGTCGATGCCCATGTTGTCAAACACATGTGACTGTAGACATAACGACGCCTCAGAAAATCTACTTCACTGAAGGGATCCGACTCCCCCGGGGGTGGGGGTGGGGGTGGAGGAGGGTTGGGGGGGGGGGGGGTGAGACTGCCTGCGAGACACTCTCAGTGTTAAAGTCACGGTATAATTAGTACTTGTAGTTCATATCAGTTCCAGCTTTATCTACTCGTATGCAGGTAAAAAGGGCGACAGTCAACCAACACATTACTCCACACAACCATGAGTGCATCTCAATGTCGAGATTCAACTTTGTCAACCACACAAGAGTCGTGCCTTCACACCGATGATGACCACTCTTAGAAGGAATGAGTGTGCGATCATTTTGTACGTCGCCAGTTTAGGAGAACATTGAAATATCCACGCTCTATCATCGCTTCGTGAATTCTGTTCAATAAAAACCGCTGGCGCTGAACCTCCAGGTTTTGGCATTAAAAACCCCCCAATACAGCTGCGAGGGCCTTCAGTAAACCTGGAGGGGAAAAAATCGAATACAGGACGTTTCGTACCCTAGTCGTTGTGCACCTCATTTAGTCGATTCGTACCTTTTCTACTCTAACCCTAACTCTAACCCTAACCCTAACTCTAACCTGTTAGGGTACGAAACGACTAGGTACAAAAACGACCCGCATCGTAAAAAATATTTCTTTCTCCTTCACCAATGTTTTGCAAATTCACCCTTCTCAAAAATCTCCTCGCAAATGACGTCACGTTATTCGACGTCAAATGATGACGTCACACATTTTGCAAATGGAGTCTGTTGTATCGTTTTCATTGCAACACCAAAATGTAAAAAAGTCACTTTCTTTTAAAACCTCGATTCTGAAAATTTGATAATATTGAATCGGACCTAACTTCCAGTCAGTGTGCAAAATCTCAAGGAAATCCGTCCAGTAGTTTTTGAGATATAAGCCGTGGAGACGGGACAGACAGACACACAGACAGACTAACGAGACTCTGTTGCAAATTTATTTGATGGCGTCCAGCGTCTATGGCGAAACCGAAGGCGAAGGCTTCATC
>JAWQFJ010024126.1:87500-92500 GCA_034096865.1 Theodoxus fluviatilis | reverse complement strand
CGTCACTTCGTGAGCACTGTTCAGTTATTTAAAGTCGAATTCGATCGTCGAAAAACATGAAAAGTACAGATATAAACCACATCAATGTCAGTCGTTGCATGCATGCCTCATAGACAGGTATAAACGAGCTATCCGTAAAAAAAAACATCCGGGGTGATAAGCCACAATACCGACATACGGGTTACCAGTGTCGGAGCTCGAATCAACACGTCTACACTCGAGGTCGTCTGGGCCGCTTATGAGAGAGAGAGAGAGAGAGAGAGAGAGAGAGAGAGAGAGAGAGAGAGAGAGAGAGAGAGAGAGAGTGAAAGAGAGAGAGAGAGAGTGAAAGAGAGAGAGAGAGAGAGAAAGAGAGAGAAAGAAAGAAAGAGAGAGAGAGAGAGTGAAAGAGAGAGAGAGAGAGAAAGAGAGAGAGAGAAAGAGAGAGAGAGAGCAGTTACGAGTTCTAAGTCCAGAGTGATTGGCGTGTGCTCGGACGCTACGGGTTGTCTCCGACGGTGGGAGGAACCTTCGCAGTTCCACTGGTCAGCTACCGCCCGCCTCAAGCCGGGCAGCCCCCGGCCAGATAGGTGCTGACCCGCCACAGTCTGCCTGCTTCATTGGGTGCTTGGAGATTAGGCAAAACTTTCAACAGAGCATGCGGCTCAAGGATCGGGCTCTACAGCCACAGAGTACGCTGCCGCTCAACCCGGGACTGACCAAACCTGGCGCACACTCCATAGTCTCACGAGACTGACGGATGCCAACAAGGCTAACAACAACAACATATGCAAAAAATAGAACATGTTATGTACAAGTGTAAAATCAGTACAGTCAGTAAAGCTAAGGCCCTAACAGGTAAAAGAGAGTTGCACTCTTACAGAAACATCAATAATCTAAATGACTGGTTGTAGTTGATTGATGTACATATCTGCCCGCATTAATTTCACTTTATACATGATTTTCCTCAGAGTTCGTGAGCCTCTCACAACGAAGTTTAAAGGAATAAAATATATACATCGATACAACGCGTGTCTTTCTTATATCACACCCATTGATCGGGTGCGTCACACCAGTATATCTTGCATTTTTCAGGTGTTTTGCAATGTATTTATCTCGTAGGTAACCATATATATATATATATATATATATATATATATATATATATATATATATATATATATATATATATATGACTTTGGATTTAAGAAATGCCGATCATTCTCGTACTCTCCACAAAATGGACACTCTCTGTCTGCACCCTGATCACGCAGGTTTGACCCAAGTGCGAAATTTCCGACACGGAAACGTATAAATGCATCCCTAAATTTTTATATTTATGTAATTTTAATAACTCTCGCACTGTAGATAGTGCTTAAAAGATCCATTAAAGGCTACTTTCACTAATTTTTATGTGACATTCTTGCAGGGAGCAGTCACAAAATCTTTGTCTTAGCGATCAAATAAAGCTCTTTTCATTTATGTGCTCACAATTTGTCCACACATAGCCAAATCCGTCTTGACAGACATTGTTCAACTAATTTTACCAAATTCAGCTTCCCACACACACTTTCTTTCGGCAGCATTAAGTGGGCCTGCTTTGGCAGTCTTCCTTCCAACATTCTACTCAGGAGAAACCATTGAGAGAGAGAGAGAGAGAGAGAGAGAGAGAGAGAGAGAGAGGGGGGGGAGAAAGAGAGAGAGAGAGAGAGAGAGAGAGAGAGAGAGAGAGAGAGAGAAAGAGAGAGACAGACAGACAGACAAACAGACAGGCAGAGAGACAGACAGGCAGAGAGACAGACATACATAAAGACAGGCAGAAAGACAGACAGACAGACAGACAGACAGACAGAGAAAAAGAGAGAGCGAGACAGACAGAGAGACAGAGAGGGAGAGAGAGAGAGAGAGAGAGAGAGAGAGAGAGAGAGAGAGAGAGAGAGAGAGAGACGGACAGACAGACCGACAGACAGACAGACAGACATACAGACAGACAGATGGACAGACAGATGGACGAACGGACAGACGGACGGACGGACGGACGGACGAACAGGCAGACAGCAACAGAGACATACGTCGAGAGAGAGAGAGAGATAGAGACAGAGACAGAAAGAAAGACTAACAGAGAGAGAGAGACAGACAGACAGAGAGACAGACAGACGGACGGACGGACAGACAGAAACAGAGACATACAACGAGAGGAAGAGAGCAAGAGAGAGAGAGAGAGAGAGAGAGAGAGAGAGAGAGAGAGAGAGAGAGAGGGGGAATGACGGCACGTGGTTGGCATTTCAGGCCAAGGACGACATGAAGACGTACTGGTTGCTTGGTGAAGACGCACTACCAGCTGATCGAGAAAAAATGATTCGTATATCCGGCAGTATCCACAAAATGGACAGCACATGGATGGAAAGGCGCCACAGTTCTCTCAGTTAGAAGCTTGAGAACCGGTATCACGGAAGTAAATACGAGTAAGTATTTTAATAGGGGCCTATTCCAACTGACTTGAACTTGTGCAAGAGTAAGATGTCAAGTTTAAGAAGGTTTATCGAGTGATAAATGGCTTATTATGTCTTATCTTATGTAGCACACGTGATGTAAGACAGGAAATCAGGATTATAATTGTCTTTGCAAGTTACATACTTTTCCCGTCCACTTTTACACGCAGGAACTTTTCCGTCGCGCTTTATTTTGGTGCGAACTCACCTTAGTATTACTCATCGTTCGTTGATGTACTTCGTCTTCTTGGTGGTCTCTCGGGGGCCGAGGAAGACTGCGTGCTGCCATCTCTGAAGAATGCGCATGTAGCTTCAGAGACTAAAATCCATGGCGCACAGGCGATCACAGGTGGTGCATGAAACGCCAGACGTCAGGGCGGGGACAGAGGTAGAGGCGGCTCTGTGCCATCGCTCTCTTGCAGCAGTGAGGCAACGGCTGCGGTCTGCTTCGAAGTTGGTTACAGCTGCCCTCGTCTGAGCACACCAGGCACTTTGGTCGGGGGCTGCAGTTTCAAGCTGGCGGGGAAGAGAGTCCATCCACTTAAGGTTTGTCTTGAGGTTGTCTTTGAATTGTCTCTTGGCCGTCCGTGGTTGCGACTGCCCAGGGTGAGTTCTCCATAGAACAGTTGTCTCGGGATCCTGGATTTGTCCAAATGAATGACGTGTCCAGTCCAACGGACCTGGGCCTGGAGAATCTTGGCCTTGACACTACTTAAATGGGAACTATGAAGGATATCTTTATTTGAGCTGTCATCCTGTCACCGTATCCTTATGATTGACCGTGGGGAGTGGATGTGGAACTGCTCGAATTGTCTGATGTATCTGCTATAGGGCGTCCAAATTTCACAACCATCCAGGATGGAGGTGAGGAAAACAGCAATGTGCAGGTTGCAGTAGGACTTCCGTTTTACCAAGACTTACATTGAGGCCCAACAACCCGGATGCTTTGCAGAACGTGTCGACGATTATTTGAAGGTTGTTCTCTTCATGGGCTAGGAGGGCGCAATTGTCTGCAAACAAACGCTCTGTCAGAAGTCTCTTAAATTTTTTTGTTGACTCACATGCGAAGCAAAAGTGAGTCTATATACTGCGCCGTGTCGTCCGTCCGTCCGTCCGGGCGTCCGTCCGTCCGTCCGTCCGGGCGTCCGGGCGTAAAAAACTTTAACGTTGGATTTTTCTCGGAGACTATTAAGTCTATCAACACCAAATGTGGCATGATGGTGTATGATGACAAGGCCTCAAAAAACATACATAGTGACTTGATCTTGCTTCAAGGTCAAGGTCACAGGAGCCATAAATGTGGTCTTAAAAACAGTCATTTTTCACATTTTCCCAATTTTCTCCCACGTTATTGAGAATGGCGACCTTAGCTACAAGTGGTATATAGGTCAAAGCAAGCCCTATCTATTGATACCAGTTTGGTTGACCTTGCTTCAAGGTCAAGGTCACAGGAGCTCTTCAAAGTTGGATTGTATACATATTTTGAAGTGACCTTGACCCTGAACTATGGAAGATAACTGTTTCAAACTTTACAATTATGTGGGTCACATATTATACTTTCATCATGAGACACGTGTGTTTACATATCATCAAGGTCAAGGTCACTTTGACCATTATGAAATGTGACCAAAATGGGGTAGTGAACCACTAAAAGTGACTATATCTCATGGTAGAAAGTGCCAATAAGCACCATTGTGCTTCCTATGTCTTGAATTAACAGCTTTGTGTTGCATGATCTTGGATGACCTTGACCTTGGGTCAAGGTCACATGTATTTTGGTAGGAAAAATGTGTAAAGCATTTCTTAGTGTATGATGTCATTGGTAGGTTTAGTTGTTTGACCTTAACCTTGAAGGTCACCTGAAGGTCAAGGTCATATAAAGGTCAAGGTCATATAAAGGTCAAGGTCAAGCATGTGAGTCGTATGGGCTTTGCCCTTCTTGTTCTTGTTTGCAGTGAGTCTGCGGAGGTCGAACAGCGAGCCATCCAGGCGGTGTCTGGTGTATACACTTAGCTTGAGGTATATCACAGCATGCATGAACACCTGCGTAAAGAACAGGTTGAAGAGCACCGGAGCCAGCACGCAGCCCTGTTTTATTCCATTGGAGATGGCAAACTTGTCGGATGGTTCACCGTCAGAAAGCACTGGTCCCATCATAGCATTGTGGAAGACCTGGATGAGTCTGATGAACTTTCGAGGGCAGCCAAGCTTCCTGAGGACGGCCCGTAGTTCTTTCTTGTTGACCAAGTCAAATGCCTTTGTCTCGTCTATGAAGACAGCATAACAGTCCGATCCATGTTATGTTCAGTGCATTTCTTTTGAATTTGTCGGACTGTGAAGGCCATGTTGACAGTGCTACGGTCAGGACGAATGCCACATTGTGACTCGGGCAGGTTTTCTTCAGAGACTTGTTATTAGCCTTTTCAGGATGATGCGGGCTAGGATCTTACCTGAGATGGAAAGTAGGGAGATGTCTCTGTAGATCTCGCAGTCAGCTCTAGTACTTTTATTCTTGTAAAGGGAGACTGT
>JAWQFJ010024126.1:60000-77500 GCA_034096865.1 Theodoxus fluviatilis | reverse complement strand
ATCTCACAGTGGTAGTATTTTTCCATGTGACATTTCCAAAATCAGCAATGATGAAAAAACATAGTTGTGAAAGTCTTCTAACTGAAGCTGAATTGGAAGAATCTATACAATGTATGAAAAACAATCGAAGTCCAGGTAGTTATGGAATTCCCTGTGAGTTTTATACGGCATTTTGGCCAGACATTAAGGCTTACCTATTAGATTCACTGAATCGCGCGTTTGAGAAAGGAAAACTAAAAATGCTACAGTGTCAAGGTATTATCACTTTGATACCCAGAAATGATTATGACAGAACATATTTGAACAACTGAAGACCAATCACCTTATTGAACGTTGACTACAAAATATCTGCAAACGCAATAGCAAAGGATTTTTTAAGTTCTTCCATCCATCCTATACCATTCCCAAACTGGTTTTGTACAACCTAGATATATAGGAGAAAAGATTAGTCCGTTTTATTATGTCATTCTACATGCTAATGAGAAAGATAGGAAGGTTTGCATGTGATTGTAGACTTCAAGGAATCCTTTGACGGTGTTGATCATGATTATATGATTAAAACACTTGAAAATGTCAACTTTTGCAAGGTGTTTATACAATGGATCAAATTATTTTACACAGATACACAAGGCTGTGTAACTAACAATGGATACTAGCCAGCATAAAAAAGTAACCTGCAAAACAAGACAGGGATGTCCTCTTTCTCCTTATATTTTCAACATTGCGATCGAAAATTGTGCTCATTTAATAATAAATAATGACGATATTCAAGGAAATAAACTTCTGGATTTCTCTGTCAAAATCTTTGCCCTCCTGGATCTATCGGCTGCATTTGATACGGTTGACCACAACATTCTTCTTCAACGTCTTCAACATACGTTTGGCATCCATTGCACTGTCCTCTCGTGGTTCTCTTCCTATCTTGCTAACCGCTACCAGGCTGTTTCCATCAACAACCTGAATTCAGACCTCATCACGCTCGAGTGTGGAGTCCCTCAAGGGTCTGTACTTGGACCTGTTTTGTTCACCCTCTACACTCAACCCCTTGACCATATCTTTGACCGACACAATGTTCTCCACCACTCTTTTGCCGATGACTCTCAGCTCCACAACAACTCTTCTCCTAATCAATCTGACTCTCTCCTAGCTGCTCTCTCTGACACTATCACCGACGTACAGAACTGGATGACTAAAAACAAGCTTCAACTTATCGGCAGCAAGACTGAAGTCATCTGTCAGGCACCACTTCCAAGCTCTCCAAAGCCACCTCTACTTCTCATGAACTCTCTGATTCATCTATCTCTCTGTCTTCTTCTGTCAAGAATCTTAGTGTCACCCTAGACAACACTCTCACAATGAAAAGACACATCTCTTCAATCTCAAGCACCTGTTATTTTCAACTCCGCCGCATTGCCACCATCCGCAAGTACCTCACCAAAGACGCCGCAACCAAACTTGTCACTTCTACTATTCTGTCTCGTCTCGAATACTGTAATTCTCTTTTTGCTGGACCCCCCTCTTGTTTTATCTCGCGTTTACAGCGCATTCAAAACTCCTCTGCACGCCTTATACTAAAGAAGAAAAAGAAAGACCACATCCCCCCATGCTACAGGACCTCCATTGGCTACCTGTTTCAGACAGAATCAAATACAAGCTCAACACGCTCACATACAAATGCCTCAACAATCTTGCTCCTTCCTATCTGTCTACTTCTCTCAAACTCTGTAAACCTGTCCGATCACTCCGCTCTTCTCTAGACACTCTCAGACTCGACATCCCGCCACAAAGACTCACAACCGTAGGCGGGCGCTCCTTCACATTTCAAGCGCCCACCCAATGGAACACACTACCTCTCAGCCTTCGTCAGAAACCAACCTTAGCTTCTTTTAAATCAAGCATAAAAACCTTCCTTTTTCCCAGATCGGAGAAAGAGTAAACTCCACCATATCATCCATCACACTGATGCAATGCCAACCTGGTGCCAGAGCAGATGTAATAGCCATGTACGTTAGTATATATTGTAATTATTATCTTATGTTATGTGTGATTGTTGTGTGTATGTTTGCACCTGCCATAATGTTTTTTTATTAAGATGTGCATTCTTTTCTTTATGGGTGTGAATGTGTGTGTGTGCGTCTTGAGTCGCCTAAGTGTTGAGATATGTGCGCATTATAAATTATTGTATTATTATTATTATTAAAATGACAGCTTATGCTGATATTACTATTTTCCTAGATGAATCAGAAATGGATGTCAGCACTATTTGCTCCATTCTTGAGAGTTTTGAAAACAAATCTCGATTCAATGTAGGCTATGGAAAGAGTGCCACTCAGAGAATAAGCCCACTCACAGACACTCAGATCAGACTGTGCCAGGATAAGAACTTTGCATGTACTTCAGTGGGCGTTAAAACTCTTGGAATATGTTACACTAATGGATGACTGAAATAAATATGAATGGGAGATACCAAAAAACGGTTATGCTACTACACAAATGGAAACATCGTACCCTCACCTTATATGGCAAAATAAGTCATTAAGGTGATAGCTTTCCCCATAATACTATACCCATTGACAACTCTCCCTAATCCCACTGAAAATCTACTAAAAGCAATAAGCAAGGAACTGCTTAAATTCTTGTGAAAGATAAACCTGACCAAATAGCCCCAAAACTAATGTATCAACAGGTAGAAAAGGGTGGTTGGAAAATGTTAGATGCCCAAAGCTTTCTATTAGCAGTTAAAGCAAACTGGATAAAACGCTACATTAACCCTAACAGTCAAGGAGAATGCAAAACAACATTTAGACATTGTCTCAGTAAGATTGGGACTGATAATTTCTTACATTCGACATTGAATGAAAAACACCTCAAGCTGTACATTCCTCAAAATACCTTTTGTAAATGATGTAATGAAGCACTGGAATACGGTTGTTTGAACAGAAAATCCAGCTGACAATATAATATTACAATCCTTGTGGTATAATTCAAATATCTGTCATTGCAGAGTACGTCAATTCCCAAAAATGTTCTGACAATTGTATCTTCCAGGTGAATTATATTGTTGAGAAAAAAAATCTAGCCAGTTGTTTTTTTCAGTCTGAAGACAAATTTCAAATTGGACGCAGAAGATGTCTTTACTTACCAAACCAGAACAAAGTCGATTCCACAGGAATGGATAGCAAACACAAACACACACACACACACACACGCACACATGCACACACACGCGCGCGCGCACTCACACACACACACACACACACACACACACACACACACACACGCACGCACACACGCACACACAAAACACAACAATGTAGTCTGTTATAGAATAAGTATAATAATAAATAGGGCATCAAACTGTACTATGTTTTATATTTAATTTATAGTATGGCCATGGACAGTCATGTATAAAAAGAAGAGTAGAATTATTTTAGTGCAATAATATTGACTGGGAAAGTATTTATTTTCGGCGAAAGCAATGCACAATAGACACTCAACTAAGGACCTTTCAGTTTAAATTCTTGCATCGGATAATGTCAACTGACACCTTCTATCTACATAAAGGAAAATCATCTTCATCACTTTGTGAATATTGCTGGTGTTGTGTCGAAACACAAAATCATATATTCTGGGACTGTAAAATAATTCTGGATTTATAGTGCAAACTACAGCAATATCTAGAAACCAAGAAGGAAACATTCCATAAATGTAAGTATTCCATATTCTTTGGTAATAAGTTTCCCTCTCCTATTGTAAATCTTATCTTGATACTAGCCAAGACGTATAGTCATCAAGCTATGTGTCTAAAGTATGAAATGGCGGTTGATTCCTTTAGGCAAGTCCTTCAATATAAATATAGAATTGAAGAAAGAATTGCTTTTAAAAATGAAATATTGAGAAAATTTCAGAGCAAGTGATCACCAGTTTTACCAATATAAGTAAAGACGCTATTAATATACGATAACAAGAAAAGGCTCAACGCCCCCCCCCCCTTTCCTTTTCAATTCCAGATATCATCTTACACCATCCCCCATAATATCTACAGCATTGGCTATATGTATACTTCTTCAGGTTCTCTTTTGTATCATTGTTTGTGTAAAAATGCATGTGTGTTGTCAGCTGTATATGTATACTTCCCTTTTTGAATAAAGATTGTTATGAAAAAAATTACATTCCTTCATTTTCAAATGTAGTTGCTTTCAATGTTTATTTCCATTTCCTTACGCCAGCTGTCCAAATCTTCACTTCAATGATTAAGCAAAACTTTGCATTGGCTGTGCCTTCACTGAGTTTTTTTTCGGGGAGAAGTCCACGAAACAAAGCACAGGACATGCAATGTTTGTAGCAGTTTAGTCGTTTTTAGTAGTTTCTAATTCGTGTGTCAAAAAAATTGAGTGCATTATGCATAAGAGATCCAGAGTTCTAGTGTACTTTGTGGGTTTTTTTACAAATTCAATAAAAGGGAAGTGTTGTCTACATTTCAACATATGAACACATATTCTTACATTTCAAAACTTGCAAAGCGCACGATATTTGCACCTCAAAGTACTTGTTCGTGTTGAACATGGTTTGTTAAAGACACATTCAACACAATAATGCAAAAGTTTTACAAATAATGAGCTTGGAAGGCTGTACTACAGACCAACATCAACAGACTTGTAACTCAGCGTCTCCTACCTTTCAGGGGGGTAGGGTTATGTTTTCAGTCTTATGAAGTCAAATAATCAAATCTATCTCTAGTTTTATATTGCATTTTGCAAGAGAGTAATACGACTACTAAAAGAATGCACAACAACAGTATTTCGCTCATAGTTTACACAGCTGAGCCGAAAAACGTTGCTTTCAACTTTGCATCGCATTGCCTCTAGAGTTATGACACTGAGTGTGAGATCGTGCAAGAGACCTGCATTTCGCTAGCCTCATTTCTTTGAAGAAAAGCAGTGTGTGCGATCACTGAATCAGCTTTTTTCCTTTACTAGATCTAGCGAGATGTCGACCACATGGCGAGAATGATATCGTGAAAGTAAACCAATCTTTGCATGAAAAAATAAAGAAAACGAAGTCGAGGCAACATGTAAAGGACACCAGGTCGATAAATATTACAGGTGAGGTAACGGGTTAAATAACGTGACAAAAGTTATAAAAATTATTAGCTCTTTCCCTGGCCTTTTGCCTCAATCCTTCCACACCAATAGAATGGAAGCAAGTATTTGTTTCGTATTCAATGACCTTTTATTATTTGTGCATTAAAATAAGGTTATACGCAGCTTCAAAAGGACGAAGATTAATAGTTGTCTCTTTTAAAGACATTTGAGAAAGAGAGAGAGAGAGAGAGAGAGAGAGAGAGAGAGAGAGATTGATTGATTGATTGATTTGATTGTTTAGGCCACCGGCCCATCACAACAATACATACATGTACATGACTTGCTTCTTTTTGAGGAGCCAGTGTACTTGAGCCACAATTTGAAAGAAGGCGTACAATCCGAGTGAACACATTGGCTAGTACATATCAGTGACAATCAAACAATGGAAACAGTATAAATATAGTATTAACGTACATTCTTTCATCATAACATTATTGTTGATGATCTTGTTCTAAACTACCAGGAAATTGGTCTCGTAATCTGAAGGCATAATAACGATACATTGCTACCTTTCGTGTTTTCATGTATCCACGTCCATCTATCAAAAAGGTGGCATCAGCAGCTTCTGGACATTTTATGTAGTCATTTATGTATTTATTACGTAGATCATTATACAAAGGACAATAAAATAGAAAATGTTTCTCATTCTCAATCTCACCACAAAGGAGGCAATGTTGGTCTATATTGTGGCTGCGCATAGATTGTTTGTTACCAGCTAAATCATTCACTCCAAATCTAAACCGGATAATTACATCTCTGAATTTTTTAATACCAATGTATTCTAAGTATTTTTCACTTTCTAAGGTTCGTTTGAAGGATCGATACATTCTGAATCTTTCACTTCCACGAACTTTGCTGTTCCAGCTCTGCCTATAGCAATCTTGCAGCCTATTCAAATTTTCAAGAAAACTTCTCTCAGTAGTAGTGCCTCCATTTCTCCAGATATACGCATAGCCGGCCTTGCATATTACATTTTCAAATAACTTTGCCCAGGAGAGAGAGAGAGAGAGAGAGAGAGAGAGAGAGAGAGAAAGAGATAAAGAGAGAGAGAGAGCTGGGGAGGGGGGAGAGGGAGAAGAAGGGGGGGGGGGGGAAGAGAGACAGATAGGCAGAGACAGACAGACAGACAGGGAGAGAGAGAGAGAGAGAGAGAGAGAGAGAGAGAGAGAGAGAGAGAGAGAAAGAGAGAGAATTAAAGGATGGAGGTAAGGTGGGGAACGACAGACAGGAATACAGAGATATTGTGAAAGTTGACAACACTGAAGAAAAAGAGACTCAGTTTGCAGTTGATGCAGGAGATGCAATCATTTTGATTCATTTGGAGAAACTTTCAAATAAAATCATCAGTAACTTTGTAGAGACCATAATGAGAACTGAGAGAAAAATGATAATAATAAAGAATAAAGTAACATATGCAGACTCTAACTGAATAGCTACTATGCATTAAATTTGAAAAGTTTTATTTATAAGAATTACACATCATAATATGAAAATCATGCTTCACTTGCCAAGTGAGTAATGTAAAACAAAAAACGGAGGAACTATAGTTACATACAGATACAAATGATATAGATAATAGGATGAGTTTACTCATAGTTTACACTTAACAGAATGTTTCCGGTTATTGTTAACAAAAACGGTAACGCGAGCTGAGGAGTGCGCAAAACCATATAAATTTCAATATTTAATTTCCTCATCTCATGTACGTGTGTCTTCACTCATGCATCAGCATAATTTGCTATGCATTTATGTTGACATGATTGGTCAGATTTGGCTGCAAAAGGATTTGCTTTCTTTTTGCCCTTTTTCATTCATCACTTTGTACAAAATGTGACATCATTTTTGGGTGTACTTTGTGTTAAGAAAATGTGTCACCCGTTTAGAAAGTACAAAAAACCATATGCTGTGATTTAGATTCGGGTGTACTTTGCTTGAAAAGGTAAGTCTAAAATTTGAAACTGTGAAATCTGCAATCGGCGAATCTCATGATTTATAGTGATCTGGGAAGATTCCCTCTTTATTTCCAATGCTCTTGGCTGATAATGAAATACTGCCCGCATTTATGCAGTAAGACGGATCAGATGCTTCCCGAACAAGGCTACGCAATTTTCCTACTGTTCCATAAACGTCACTGGGAAAACCTATTTAGAAATTACCTGGTTAGATACAGCTTTGTTATATCTGGATTAGAGGTGGGGTTGGTACTTACCCTGCTCGCCTCCTCCTTCCTTCCCACTCAGCTGTGATTTTTCTCCTCCGGTTCCTCGTCCGGCTCCTTCGACGACTCCTCCGGCTCCTCCGGCTCCTCCGGCTCCTCCTCCTCCTCCTCCTCCTCCTCCTCCTCCTCCTCCTCCTCCTCCTCCTCCTCCTCCTCCTCCTCCTCCTCCTCCTCCTCCTCCTCCTCCTCCTCCTCCTCCTCCTCCCCCTCCCCCTCCTCCCCCTCCTCCTCCTCCCCCTCCTCCTCCTCCCCCTTCCCCTCTCCCTCTCCCTCCCCCTCCCCCTCCCCCTCCCCCTCCCCCTCCCCCTCCCCCTCCCCCTCCCCCTCCTCCTCCTCCCCCTCCTCCTCCTCCCCCTCCCCCTCTCCCTCCCCCTCCCCCTCCCCCTCCCCCTCCCCCTCCCCCTCCCCCTCCTCCCCCTCCCCCTCCCCCTCCTCCTCCCCCTCCCCCTCCTTCCCCTCCCCCTCCTCCCCTTTCCCCCTCCCCCTCCTCCCCCTTCTCCTCCTCCTCCTCCTCCTCCTCCTCCTCCTCCTATTTCTCCTCCTCCTCCTCCTCCGCCTCCTCCTCTAATTCCTCCTCATCCTCTAATTCCTCCTCATCCTCTAATTCCTCCTCCTCCTCCTCCTCCTCCTCCTCCTCCTCCTCCTTTAATTCCTCCTCTAATTCGTCCTCTAATTCCTCCTCCAATATCTCAAACTTCACCACCTCCTCCTCCTTTAATTCCTCCTCCAATATCTCCACCTTGACCACCTCCTCCTTCTCTAATTCCTCCTCCAATATCTCCACCTTCACCACCTCCTCCTCCTCCTCCACCTCTTCCTCCTCCTCCTCCTCCTCCTCCTCCTCCTCCTCCTCCTCCTCCTCCTCCTCCTCCTCATCCTTCTACTCCTCCTCCTCCTTCTCCTTCTCCTCCACCTCTTCCTCCTACTCCTCCTCCTCCTCCTCCTACTTTTGCTCCTCCTCCCACCTCCTCTTCCTCCTCCTTCCTTCTTCTTTCTCCATCTTTCTCCTCTTTTTCCTCCTTCCTCCTCTTTCAAAGTACATGCAGTTTTTCTAGGCAGTCACTGAGGTGTTTGGGGGAGGGCATGTTGCTCATTACAAACAAGCATTTGGAGTGAACCCTCTGCCTCTCTGCTGCGCTTTTTGGTGACCTGAGCGCTTGCTGCAGGGAGGATGACCAGTTCGCCAAGGTGCCCACTCAACCCATTGGCCGTTTCCTCCTCTTCCCCCATCATCAACCAGACCCCATCCCTGTCACGACTAAGTTTATCATTTTAAATGTTGGGGAAAAAAATTAAGAAAATCTAAGCCAACTCATGTGTTGTGTTACTTTAAATCCACTTCCGGATGCACCTTTAATTGTTGTGCGGTGTCAGCACGTGCTGACTCGGCATTTTAGGGACGTTTCGCACATGTGGTTTTTGAGTTCTGCGGCGGCATGTGCAGAACGTTTTCTTTGTACGTGATAGGATTTTTAGCCTCCTGCATCCTATATAAAGGGTCACTTTTTCTTTTAGAGAGGAGAATGAAATTGTGGGAGTAGAATGAATACTAAGAGCTTTAAACCATGCAAGTCCGCTGTGCGGAGTATTTAAAAGTTTATATTTGTAATAATTGTTTTTGTTTCTTCTTTTCCTTTTCCATTTTATAAATAAGGAGATAAATGAGAGAAAGGTAAATATTATAGGTTTATAAATCTATGAGTCAATTGTTTGATGTCGAATTCTGTTTGTTGCGTGTTCGTTCTTAAATGTGATTAGTGACTAAGAAAGGAATTTCCCGTATTTTATTTTTCTTACTGTCCGTTTGGTGGTTTGAGCCAGTTCCATCTACACCAGCCATGACAATCCCCTCACCACCACCACCCTTACTCCCATACCAAGGCCTCGTCAGCGGAAATGTAAATGCACTTCATCTGCAGAGGTGGACAGGGATTTTGTTTTTGACAGGAACCATAAGCACGCCTCCATTTACCATCGGCATTATTATCTCAACCAGGCGGAGCAGATGGGCACGCCTTCCTCTGGTCCCAGCATTCTTATCTCTACCAGGCAGAGCAGATGGGCACGCCTCCCTTTACCCGCAGCATCCTTATCTCAACCAGGCGGAGCAGATAGGCGCGCCTCTCTCTGCCCCCAGCATCCTCATCTCTACCAGGTAAAGCAGATAGGCGCGCCTCTCTCTGCCCCCAGCATCCTCATATCTACCAGGCGGAGCAGATAGGCGCGCCTCTCTCTGCCCCCAGCATCCTCATTTCTACCAGGTAAAGCAGATAGGCGCGCCTCTCTCTGCCCCCAGCATCCTCATATCTACCAGGAGGAGCAGATGGGCGCGCCTCTCTCTGCCCCCAGCATCCTCATCTCTACCAAGTAAAGCAGATAGGCGCGCCTCCCTCTGCCCCCAGCATCCTCATCTCTACCAGGTAAAGCAGATAGGCGCGCCTCCCTCTGCCCCCAGCAACTTCATCTCTACCAGGTAAAGCAGATAGGCGCGTCTCTCTCTGCCCCCAGCATCCTCATATCTACCAGGCGGAGCAGATAGGCGCGCCTCTCTCTGCCCCCAGCATCCTCATCTCTACCAGGTAAAGCAGATAAGCGCACCTCTCTTTACCCCCAGCATCCTTATCTCAACCAGGCGGAGCAGATAGGCGCGCCTCCCTCTGCCCCCAGCATCCTTATCTCAACCAGGCGGAGTAGATGGGCACGCCTCCCTCTGCCCCCAGCATCCTTATCTCAACCAGGCGGAGCAGATAGGCGCGACTCCCTCTGCCCCCAGCATCCTTATCTCAACCAGGCGGAGTAGATGGGCACGCCTCAATTTCCCCTCACCATCCTCGTCTCTACCAGGCTGAGCAGATAGGCGCGCCTCCCTCTGTCCCCAGCATCCTCATCTCTACCAGGCGGAGCAGATAGGCGCGCCTCCCTCTGTCCCCAGCATCCTCATCTCTACCAGGCGGAGCAGATGGGCACGCCTCAATTTCACCTCGCCATCCTCGTCTCTACCAGACGGAGCAGATAGGCGCGCCTCTCTCTGTCCCCAGCATCCTCATCTCTACCAGGTAAAGCAGATAGGCGCGCCTCCCTCTGCCCCCAGCATCCTTATCTCTACCAGGTAAAGCAGATAGGCGCGCCTCCCTCTGCCCCCAGCATCCTTATCTCTACCAGGTAAAGCAGATAGGCGCGCCTCCCTCTGCCCCCAGCAACTTCATCTCTACCAGGTAAAGCAGATAGGCGCGCCTCCCTCTGCCCCCAGCATCCTCATCTCTACCAGGTAAAGCAGATAGGCGCGCCTCCCTCTGCCCCCAGCATCCTTATCTCTACCAGGTAAAGCAGATAGGCGCGCCTCCCTCTGCCCCCAGCATCCTTATCTCTACCAGGTAAAGCAGATAGGCGCGCCTCCCTCTGCCCCCAGCATCCTCATCTCTACCAGGTAAAGCAGATAGGCGCGCCTCCCTCTGCCCCCAGCATCCTTATCTCAATCAGACGGAGCAGATAGGCGCGCCTCCCTCTGTCCCTGGCATCCTTATCTCAAGCAGGCGGAGCAGATGGGCACGCCTCAATTTCCCCTCGCCATCCTCGTCTCTACAATCTCTCATGACCACTTATGAGCAAGCTTCTCTCAAGACTCAAGCAAGGACGGCATCGCCTCTCAGCCTAGCACTAACCAATCGTTCTAAACAAGAAGGGCAAAGCCCATACGACTCACATGGTTGACCCTGACCTTTATATGACCTTGACCTTCAGGTGACCTTCAAGGTCAAGGTCAAACAACTAAACCTACCAATGACATCATACACAAAGAAATGCTTTACACATTTTTCCTACCAAAATACATGTGACCTTGACCCAAGGTCAAGGTCATCCAACGTCATGCAACACAAAGCTGTTAATTCAAGACATAGGAAGCACAATGGTGCTTATTGGCACTTTCTACCATGAGATATAGTCACTTTTAGTGGTTCACTACCCCATTTTGGTCACATTTCATAAGGGTCAAAGTGACCTTGACCTTGATGATATGTAAACAAATGTGTCTCATGATGAAAGTATAACATGTGCTTCACATAATTATTAAGTTTGAAACAGTTATCTTCCATAGTTCAGGGTCAAGGTCACTTCAAAATATGTATACAATCCAACTTTGAAGAGCTTCTGTGACCTTGACCTTGAAGCAAGGTCAACCAAACTGGTATCAAAAGATAGGGCTTGCTTTGACCTATATACCACTTGTAGCTAAGGTCGCCATACTCAATAACGTGGGAGAAAATTGGGAAAATGTGAAAAATGACTGTTTTTGAGACCACATTTATGGCTCCTGTGACCTTGACCTTGAAGCAAGGTCAAGTCACTATGTATGTTTTTTGAGGCCTTGTCATCATACACCATCATGCCAAATTTGGTTTAAGTCCAACGTTTAAGTTTTTTACGCCCGCACGGACGGACGCCCGCACGGACGGACGCCCGGACGGACGGACGGACGGACGACACGGCTCAGTACATAGACTCACTTTTGCTTCGCATGTGAGTCAAAAACGGAAGAGAAATTGGCACGGAATGTAGCTACCACAAAGACAGGTAGCTACACACTTCCTTATGGTATATGCACGTAGATTATTATATCGTTTTGATTCCAGCAGTTTAAGTGATGCGGGAATGAATGCCTACAAACAAGCACGCACATGCACACGCACACACACACGCACACAAACATGCACATACTGAGCATTATATACATTTATGTTGAGATATGATGTGATAATCATTGTGTACTGCAGAAGTGAACTTCGCTGTGACTGCATTCTTTATTCAACGGAAGCCACACCGATAGCCTCGCGAAATTGCTTCCGGTTTTCAGTTGAAGTGTATCTTATGCTCGACCTCCTTGTGTTACAGTTAAATGTGATCAAACTTATTTTCATTTATGCATTTATTACCTGAAGTCCTTGCACAGACCGAACACCACGCACAGGACACACTGAAGTGTTTCGGATCTCAATAAGATTTCTCAGGTAGCCTTTCACACACACAAAGTGTGATTATCCCCCATCTGTGAAATTCCAGGCAAGTGAAATCCAGATGTTCACTTAGAAAATAGTGTCGGTGAAAGCCAAGGTATGGAGAGGGCGGTGATTTTTATCTCGGTTCCCAAGCCAGGGTGTCGCTGCGGTTTGGTAATGACCATTGGGAAAGGACATTTTCCATAACATCCCCGTGCAATACAAAGAAGGAGAGACTGTGACGCATCAGTTCCCTGGGATTTGTTAAAAGGGGAACCACAGACAAAATTCTGGATTGAAGAGACCGCAGCTGCCTCACGATTTGGGGGTTAGGTCAACAGACCATCACGACGTGTCACAACATGAATGGTTCTTCCCCTCAGCATTGGAGCCCATCAAACGCAACGAGGACCGGTCGTCCCTTCACTTCGGACTGGACACGCAAGCGGAGCACAAGGCTTGCCCCGAAGTCTCTGCTGAGACGGAGTATTGCCATGCATCTCGTCTCGGAGGTGCCTGACCATCAGCGCCATTGCCGCCGTCCCTTCTGCGGTGCCTAAAGACCGAGTTCTACCCCTGTAACTCGTATCAGAGACGCCTGTCCATCAGTGCTGCTGTCGCTATCTCTTCTACGGTAACTGTTGCGAACCCCTACATTCATCTGCAAATTCTGGACTTAAAAATCAGTGGACTTGTTTCATAAGGAACGTTATTTCATCAACGAACATTCGGTGAGAGATTTCAATGGATACATGAGAAAGGTCATCCAATTGGAAATGATTATAAACTTGAACATTAATGAAATTAGGCTGGCCTATTACTGAATATACTTCTCGTGCATGCTTGATTTTTGCATGAAGATTCCATAATTTGTCCTTATTTGATTAAATATTATTGATTAATATATATTTACCTCTTCTTGTTTTGAGAGAAAGAGACAGCGCAACTGAAGGAAGTGAGTGTTATGTGTGCAAGTTAGGCCTCATCCAACCATTGATTAATCAACATACCCCTAGACTTAGAGGACGACTTGTAATATATGTGGTTGGCCTCGTCTGGGATGAGATCGCATTTGGGAGGGATGAGATCGCTTTTGGGAGGGATGATTCGATCAAACTAGCGAATGACTCTTCCTAAATAGAAACTGACTGAGTCAGAGTCAAGAAGTTATATCACTGTTTTATTAGCGCTGTTTTTGTGCAACAGATTGATAGTCCATTTGCCAGATATTCTGTCTAAGACTTATCAGGGAATTTTGAATGTGTGAAGTGTGAGAGCACATGTCCTCCGATTTTTTTGTTCAATTTCAGGGCCTCGGTGTACGTGGCAGTGATTTGACACGTTGCCTTGCTTGTTGCACTCGACTTTCATTTGCGCGTTTAACTTTCGGCGCGGTTGCAAAAAAACAACAAAAAAACAGGTTTGCCTTGATTGTATTGAGACAAAATACGTCACTTTTCTAAAGCATGCATATAAACGGGATCTCTATGACATTGCTACGCATTTTAAAGTTTCGATTGGGGAAAAGGGGAATTTAGCCCAGTTGAAGCTAAGAAATGCTCTCAAGCAAAGCGAAATGTTGAGAGTAGTAGGGTAGGATGGTCGACCGTGGATACCCCAAGGGATGTTAGGGTAGAGTCCTTTTAAGGTCCTGTAAAGACAGAGGTCAACAATTACAAGAGTAATAGAGCACTCGAGCTAGAGTTAGAGCTCAAGAAATTGAAAATGCGCGATAGGGAAGCAGAGCGGAAGTTGGTGGAGAAGAGACTGGAAGCAGAGCGAGAGTAGGAGAAAAGATTTGAAGCTGAGCGGGAGCTCGAAAAACGGGGTTCACGAGAGAGTTGAGCTCGCCAAGATGGAGCTTGAAAAGGAAAGATTAGGAATGGAAATTCCTCCAGAAGTTGTGCAAAGGGGTAGACCGCGCTCACCACCCCGCGTGAAGGTTCCCAGCTTCGATGAAAAAGCAGTGGACACTTTTTTCTCCCATTTTGAAGCCCTCGCAGAATGTGGAAGGGTCGACAGAAGCAAATGAGCAGGGCTGGTACACCCGGTTCTGCCGGGAAAGGTCAGAGAGGTTTTCCTGTCGACGTCCTTTGCAAACCTGTAAGAATGGCCAACGAAAGAAGGAAATTTTGGATGGGTATAATCATGTACCTGAGCACTACTGAACACAATTTCAGAGGTCGAAGAAGGAGGGAAGGTGAGACATACAAAGAGTATGCGCGGAACCTCGGGGCACTCTTCAACAGGCGGTGCCCGTCCTTCAAAATAGACGGAGATTTAGGGAAACTCCGTGAAGCCATGATGCTCGAAGCTTATGCTGATGGGCTGCCAGTGAGTTGCAGGTTGTACCTGAGCAAAAGTTGAGTCGTGCCACTCCATGGGGCTGCAGAACGCAGTGATACATACGCTGCTACTCATGCATCGGTGACGGCAAACAATGGCCGATCATAATACCAGCAGCGTTCTGAGAGCAGGAGGAAGCAGGGATGTTCGAGTAATTCTCAGAGAAATGAGAAACCCTGCGATAAGGGAGGTCAGAGGCCCTAGTCAGGTTTCCAAGATGCCGGGTACTGTCGCACCTGTGGTTGGCGGAGGCACAAAGCAGAGGACTGCTGGATGAAGCTCACTGCAACCGTCAACTTTGTTGCACAGTGTTGGAGAAAGTTATCTGACCACTATGGGATTAGGGAAAATAGGCCCCTTAAGATAGTGGAGTCTGACGGGGGGAAAGGGGGGGCAGACCTGTCCGTTAGATGACAGAGGCGGTGATAGGAAGGCAGATGGAACCAGGTCAGAGGAGACGAGTGAGTTTGATGCCTTCTTTAGCGAAGGCGAGGTTGCTCTAAAGAGTGAAAGGGTCACGAGAGTTAAAATCCTGAGGGACTTTGGGGCAGCCATGACAGTTGTTAGGGAATGGATCATGCCCTTCAATGTTAAAACGTCCACGGTACGAAACGTTTTCGTCAGAAGTGTCGGAGCAGCACAGGATTTGCCCGTGAGCTTGCACCGCCTGACGATAACGAGTGACGTATTCAATGGACTTGTGGAAGTAGGGGTGTTGTCGAAGTCACATCCCTTGCCTAAAGGAGTTGGTGTACTCCTTGGCAACGACTTAGCGGGAGTCGCCATCACAACAAGAGTTGTGAAATAGAAGTGACTCAAGTCTGAAATCTCCAAGGGGATGGAGGCTTCAGAAATTCCATGACAGTATGCGGTCGCCCGATCACGGGGTAGACTCGGTAGACAGATAAAAGAGTATGAGAATGGGTTTCGACGTAGTAAGAATTTCAGAGAGCTGATAAAAGTGACGCAAGAGTTGGCGAGAACGCATTCACAACCAGGGCAAGAACCTAAAAGGTGTAACACGAATCGTGTTGAATGCGCTCTGGGTTCGTTTGGGTACACTAACCCCCACATGCTAACTGTTGATCGTAATCATTTGCCTTTTTTCATGGAACGGAAGAGGCCCCTGTTTTTGATAAGTTGATCGCCTTGAACCCGCCGCTGTGGCGCCGTGCTAATGCCAGGTGAAAGTCCATGTCAGTTCGAGGGCAATAACCACTGACCGGTGGACAAGCAACGCCGTGCTTAACCGAAGACACAACGACACCCAAGGGCGGTGACAATCCAGCCCTGACACGGAGCCATTATCGCTCTCGTCCTGATTGACAATTATAGTTTTTTTTCACGAAATCGCGATGTCAACAGAAAACCGCGCTCTTGTCCATCGGCTATTTAAGAGCCGTCCGGAGGAGATGAGAGGATATCGAGACTGAGATACGCACGCGTTGTACTCGGGGGAGACGAAGAATCGATATCCCCACGGGTGAGTGTGAAGACGATAAAGAACGTGGTTTGTCTAAAGGTCGATCGGTGTCTTAGTCTTCGCTCCGAGTTCTGAGTAGTGCTACAAGGGGTCGAAAGAGCCTGAAGGGAAGTTGTTTTGACAGGAGATAGGGTGTTGGTAGCACAAATCAGTAACCCTTTGCAATCAAACGTCTCTGGCCCCTGCGTCAAGTCGGGCCCGTGGAATATTTGGTCTCCACACAAGGGAGAGGAGGAGAGGGGAAGAGGAGGAGAGGGAGAGAGGGGAGGGAGAAAGAGAGAGGACGGGGGAGAGAGGGGGTGAGAAGTAGAGATAGAGAGAGAGAGAGAGAGAGAGAGAGAGAGAGAGAGAGAGAGAGAGAGTGGAGTGGAAGGGAGGGGTGAGGGAGAGGGGTAGAAGGAGAGGTAGAAGGAGGGGAAGAGAGAGGTGTGAGGGTGAAGTGGGGAGAGAGAGGTGGAGGGAAACTTGAATCTGAATATGGATTTGAATCTTTATTTCGGTCGACAACCCATCACTGTTATTGTAGTAGAAACATGTAAAATCGTCATGAAATACATATGCAGAAACTGGCGAACAGTTCACGTTTTGCAGCGATTGAAATACATGTTTAGTATTTTCTTAGAGTAGAACAAGTATGATCCATAAAACGGTCCATATTAATACAATTTCAAAACACCACATCAAACGAACATCTAGCAATCATGTTGATGACTATAATTATTAAAAATTAACTAAATGTACTGAAATGGAATACAACTACAGTAAATAATGAAGTTTCTGTCAGACAATTATTATATTTTTACAATTCACAGGAAAGATTGCTTAAAGTTTTTTCGGCAATTTTTTTATTGCGACGTTTCAAACTATAGTATAAAAACATAGCAACTTCGCACGTATTTTGTACATTGCTTTCATTTCATTACTGCGTAGTAGCACTATGTCTGTTCTTTTACAAATGCTTTGCTACGTATTTTCCTCTTGTGTCAGAGTACATAGCACAACTTAGAATAAAGCGTGTTTCGTTCAAAATGTCGTCACAGAAAGGACATATTTCATCCCAATCCAGCTGTACCTTCGACCGCACATTGTTTTTTAACTTAAGGTAGTGATAATGTTAAAATAACTTACACACAATAACCTGATTTTAAATGATCGGAACAAGACAAATCTCTTACTGCCAATAATCGTGGCTATCTACCCCCTGTCGAAAAAGTCCCGTAACCTTTGATTCAGGGTTCGAATGAAATATTTAACATTGTTTGTACCAGAAATTTTCCAAACATATCTGAGTCAGTACTATGGTAGTTTTTTTCCC
>JAWQFJ010024126.1:52500-55000 GCA_034096865.1 Theodoxus fluviatilis | reverse complement strand
CTGGTCAAGTCGTCACGGTCCACCTTGACGAGGAGCCAAGACGTATTTTCAGACATACGTGCATTCTGATTCAAATCCTTGTTCTGTGATCTGCACCAGCTGGTACCGAAGAGTTACACTGTTCGTCAATATCACTGCAAGGATATTTCGGGGTTTTAAACGGGGTCACATGTCCCTTCCGTTGAGGCTTTCATTGAGGCGCGGTGTTTATTGCATTGGGAACCAGCAGGAAAGGATTTGGGCCCACAGCTAATGGATAGATTGGTCTCTTGTTAAAGCATCAGCCGTAATGGTCTGACGCTAGATGAATGCGCTTTTTGCCCGTGGGAAAGACAGGGTATTCTCTGCTGTGCCTATTATTGTCAGTATTTACATTCCTTCTGTGAATATCTTAACCACACTATATATGTACATATCCACTTTAAGGCCGTCGCACACGGTGAAATATAAATATGCTGTTTCTCTTTCTCTCATCCATAAGTTGTTTGTTTCACCCGAGGTTTGAGCACAGAGGCAAACTCGTTGACTGCCCGAACCACTCATATACATGATATGTCAAGTCGTATCATCTATCTCAGTGGCCCAAACTTCCACTTCAACTACGACTGACATTTCTATTCTAAATTGTATCGATTCAAAGAAACTGTTGATTGATGTATTCTACACATAGTTTTCGAAAATCAATACTATTATATGATTTACGTTTCTATGTGCGTGTTTTAGTAATTTCACATATGAACGTTTTGCATGCGAATCGCTGAAAAAAGGCGGATATTGTTGTCAAGTGTGCTTAGCAGAGCGTCAGCTGAAGGCTCATGGATTTAGGAATGTTCCCATTGACTGACGGGCAGATGTGCTTTAAAGAAATGCTTTGACAGCAGAAAAAGTCCTCAATCGTGAAATCCGCCTTGGGAAACAACGATGTCACCGGAAAAACTGATTTCACATGAAAAACATGTCACTGTTTCACCGTGTGGAACGTCCTTTGCGAATCGTAGCATAACCAATGCTTGATAGAAGGTATTTAACAACCTAAGTTACATCGAGATGGGGGAGTGGCGTGAAAGTGTGTCTTAGTTCACTCAAGGCAGGAAAGCCATCTTCGTCCTCCTCCACACACGTTGCGAAAACTTCCATTCTTCTTCTAATTGTATCTCTGTTTGTGAACAAACTAGTCTCTGACTCCTAAACGGATCCGTATCCTAACATCTCTTAAAGAGTATCTTATCTGCTGCATCTAATTATGGCTCTTGCTCCCGAGCAGTTTTATACAGTCTATACAAGAATACTGGCTGCTTTCTTGTAACACGCGTCTCCATTCTTTATAAAATCTTATACCAGTTTCCTTCTCAGATTTCTAAGGAATGGTAATTTATTCTGTGCATTTTTTCTCGTCCACTCTCTCTCCATGTTATGTAGCAAAGTCTTGATACTCGTGATCCAATGGAGTTGACCATCGGGCTATTCACGCATCATTCTATACACCTGTTATATATATCTATATCTATCCATGCTGATTATTATGAACCAGTGTGAGACATAATGATCAGGTGTGTTTGCACCAAAATAAAGCATGACAGACATGTTATTGCGTGTACAAATGGAGGGAAAGGTACTTGAGAAGATAAATAAATTTTTTATTTTCTGTCCTAAATCATATGTACAATGTTCAATACGACCGAATAAGCCCTTTTACTACGCGATAAACGTTAATAAAACTTGACATCTTACTCTTGCACAAGTTCATGCGAATTGGAAAGCCCCCCCGCCCCCACCATTACATATACTTACTCGTATGTATATCCTTGGTATTCCTCTTACGTTGATAAGAGGCTGTCGCGGCGTTTTTCCATCCATGTGCTTTCATTTTCGTTAATACTCATGGAGATACGCCTCATCTTATCTCGATCTTCTTGTTCAGGATCTTCCCCCAGCAACCAGTAGGTCTTCATGTCATTTTTGTCCTGAAATGCCAATCACATGCCGTCATGATCCCTGTCCGTCCCTCTCTCTCTCTCTCTCTCTCTCTCTCTCTCTCTCTCTCTCTCTCGCACTTTCTCTCTCTCTCGCTCTCTCTCTCTCTCTCTCTCTCTCTCTCTCTCTCTCTCTCTCTCCTTTTGTTTTGCTAAGTAAATGTGTAAGAATAAGATAGATATAGTATGTAATAATTGTCGTGACTTCTTACTTCATTGTAGACTTGACTTCAAATAATTCTACTTAAACCATGTTAGGAACATTTACTCATTATAGTGTTTTGGTATGCATAGATAACAGTTGCATGTTGACGTTTGTGTCAGCGCAAACGTATGCTGTCTCTTTATTATCTCTGCTGAATGGTCACCGGTACAGTTGCCTAAAACCATAACATCTATATCGTCGTTGCTACACGTTAACAGAAAAATGTGATAGATTTGTTTTGTGTCTTTTTCTGTGACATGGTTTATGTTCTGAGTTTGTTGCTGCAGACCTGAGAATTTAGTACTTGTAGCTTTTAAGGCAA
>JAWQFJ010024126.1:0-47500 GCA_034096865.1 Theodoxus fluviatilis | reverse complement strand
TTGACGTGAAAGCGATGCTTTACTTTTCAATTTACCAAGACGAAAAGTACCTTACCTTCCCCTGAAGATTCCATTTTTGACGCAGTGCTCACATTGTCGCCGAACAGACAGTAGCGAGGCATTTTCAAACCCACCACTCCAGCACAGACCATACCTGCAGCAGATATGCAACAGGTGTAGTGTTCAAGGTGTGTGTGTGTGTGTGTGTATTTATGTGTTTGTGTGTGTATGTGTGTGCATGCGCGCACGCTCGCGCGAGCGCGAATGTCTTTGATTATGTGTGAATCTATGCGTGTGTCTGTGTTTTAGGACGGCTACATCTTCAAATTTTAAAAAGTGGCAAAAACTGAATTCTCCCTCGATTTATCATAACACTTGCCTTTGTTATTGCTTTTCACAACGGTGCAGGAAATAATTTAACTCTTTCTTTGTACAAGAGGCGAGAGCATTGTGTTTATGATACATCATTTTGAGTGATTCTTCTAGATTATTCCCGTATGACTAAGTCACCGTATGACTAACATAATGCTGAGTCCTATTGGCCGAGGGATGTATTTGCTGTTAACACCCTGCACTGTACATGTGGTGTTGTTACGAGCACAAGCACACTTTGTGCGACATTATGTACGCGTTGAAGTGCTAACAGTGCAGGACATGCCACAATGTGACTCTTGCGTCCATCTGGATGAAGAAAGAAATGCTCGTGTTTGATATCCAGACATTCAGAGTCCATTTCAAACCAAGCACAGTTCTTGCGCAGCGATTGGTAGTTCATTGGCGTTATCGCTGACATATCATTTCCTCAAACACGAAGTGTTTCCAGGCACAAAGGATGCTACTTGTCACAGTGCAGCATAAATTCAATGTAGCAAGTGCAAAGATTTTGCAAAGTCATGTATTGAAATAATACCTGGTGCTAAGGAATGTGTTTCGTATTAAATAACTGCATACAAGGGTTTTCATCAGTTCGCAAACAGAAAAAGTGGCCAATGTTGACAATTATATTTTATACTCTGAAGAAACTGCATGCACGCAGCTCTGCATGAAATGAATCATGCATGAATTCAGAACTCTCTCGATGGCGATGTAAACATACATCCCATGTAGATTGTAAACATAAAGTGAAGGTTGGGTTGTGGAATGGTCTCTCTTGGAATTTAAATTTTTTATCGTCCTCTCTTTTGGATGAATGGCTGGCGTTTAACGGCCTATCAGCCGTGTAGGCTATACAAGACCACAAAATTAATAAGAAACTCTTCTTTAGCTTCCCTTTATTTGATCCATGTTGTAAGGATATTCCACGCCAACAGATGTGTTTAAATAAATATATGAGAAATTACATACGTTATGCTGATACACTAGATTCGTTTGCACTAATGCACTTGACTAAGCGAGGCAGTATTAGCAAACCAACGCGTTGATTTCAAACTATCCGATACAACGCGGACTAGAGCGCAATACAAGTCCTACCAAAAAGGTAAAAAGGAAATTCCAAATAAAGTCGCATCATGTACTTTTCCATCTTATGAGAGAATTCTCTTCTTTGCTGCTCATTTTAAATTGATGTGCTCCGTGATATGAATTAAAGAAAATGATGGCACGATGATTTTTATATTCTGTTTTAGCTCCGTGAGGTGAAATATGTACAAGATTTGGGATGGGGGGGGGGGGGGGGAATTATGAGATGACACAGCTTGCGTAAGTACCCGAGTGAAGCCCAATTCGCAGCAAGACAGGTGTATCCGGCTGGTGTCGGATCTTGAAGACTTTGATGTTTTCAAGCAGACGGAGTGACAATCGAGCTATTTCTCCTGCATGTCTATCGCCATTTCGCTCAGGCAGTCCAGACACCACCATGTAAGCATCCCCGATGGTTTCCACCTGAAAA
Source organism: Theodoxus fluviatilis (assembly GCA_034096865.1). Lineage (NCBI taxonomy): Eukaryota > Metazoa > Mollusca > Gastropoda > Cycloneritida > Neritidae > Theodoxus > Theodoxus fluviatilis. The sequence continues at coordinate 45,612 of JAWQFJ010024126.1, read as the reverse complement.
AGGTTAAGGGTGCTCTAGTCCGTTTTCTGACCAAGACTTTGCAGTCTAGAGTGTGGTGAAAATTAAATAAAAGCGATCAAGGGAAATCACACTTCAGCACAATAAGATAACACCTTGTAGTAAAGGTGACAATGAAATGAAACATGCCACCAAAACCCGGTAATCTTTAGTTACTCAATGTTAAATGTACATTAATTTGTACTCGTTCTGTTCTTATTGCTGCATCTCAAAATGCATCTGCAGAGGATTGGAGACACAATATTGGTATCTACTGACGTGTAGCACACATTAGGCTTGTTCAGGAGGCGCAGCGCTGCAAAGCACTGCACAGCGCTGCACGTGTTTCACTCCTGAATAACAATTTTGGGGCGTGATTCACTCAATGCTGTGCAGCGCTGTGCATCACAGATCCGAGGTGATTCACACGATTTTCAAAATGGCGTCTTCGATCCCGCACTGGCCATTGATGAATAAAATAACCCTCAGAAACATCATTTTGGGACTGGATCGGGCTTTGCCCCAAGCGCTCTGTATGCGCGAGTAATGGCAAGTAAGGATGACACAGTAGTGGACTTTATTCATGCAAAATACAGTAGTTAGGGACTTAGGGGTCCCGCCTCACCCCTAATGAGGCAGCTGCTCACTTTTTAAAATTAATTGGTCAACTAATGACTTTTTCAATCTGGAGGCAGGGAGAGGCATGCCACCGCTTGCAGCCCGCATGGCTGCGAAGCCAACAGGTAAAGGGACGTAACTTGCTTTGCATGTTAAAAACGACAGCCATGTCCCTGACACCGGCGTCTGCCCTACATATGTGCCACGATGACAACAGCGTGTGCCACCTCTCTGCTTTTGCAAAAGCTTGGAGCCAAACTCGCTCAACTGCCTGGCAAATTTCACCGCAGGGTAAAAATAGATACTTATTGCATCAGCCAAATTGTCGTCTGCTTAGGCTCCCTCTCTCTCTCTGTCTGTTTGTCTCCATGGCTGTTTATCTGTCTGTTTGTCTCCATGACTGTTTATCTGTCTGTCTCTGTGTTTCTATCCCTGTGTGTTGTTTTTTAAACCCACACACTCACTCATACACACACACAGGCTAACCTAATGCAAACGGGTTTTTTGGGGGTAAATGTTTGATAAATTCAAGGGAAATAACTCCGTTTTGACCGAATATTACCTCCCTTGCAACGCCCTGTAGTTAATGCATGTTGCAGGGCCGCATTCATGAATGAATCTGCGTCGGCCATTTGCTGTTCGTAAACACAACGCCCTGTACCAGAATTATGCTTAAAACGAAGGAAATCTCATTTGTACAGTCTTGCCATAGGAGTGTGAGTTCATGAAGAATGTACTTAATCCATTTTTAATCAGATTGAGTGCTCATGTGTAGAAAAACGTGCTTAAATCGTTTGATCTAACTGGCGAATGCGAGAGCGCTGTTATTGTGTAGAGTCCTGAGGCAACTACTACTACAGCATCTGCTTCATTTGCCTGAGCCTTCAATTTACAACCACAAGCTCTGAAAGGTAGGTTTTTTTGCCTCTGTCTCATTGCTGTTTAGTTAAGTTTTTTAATTCCTTAAATGGCACCCAACTGTTGAACTGGGAACCATACCCCTTCCATTTAACAAGTGCCCTCTGGTTTTTGTAATCACGTTTGATCACCTTTTCAATCCTAAAGACAGTTTGTGTTGATTTCTGCAGCTCCTGTGTGTAAAAGCTTCCTTTTATCTCCTCACCATTCATGTCTTCCACTCTGTAAGTTAAGGGGTTGGTTTCTTGAATGATTTTGACCTTGAATAATTCCTCTGTCCAGTTAGGCTCATACCCCTTCTCAAACAGTTTCTTCTTCTTAGAAATTCTCACCAGGTCACCCACCTTAAACTTAGGCTGAGACTGTAATACCTGTTCATTTTGAAACAAAGTAAGAAAGGCCTGTTGTTCATTTTTGTGATTAGAGGCGTGTAAAGGAGACATTTTTAGTGATCTATGAACTGTTTTGTTGTATCTTTCAATTAATTCTGGCAATACATCGAGATATTTGTATGTGTTATTAGCAGTAAAATACTTCCACATACGTGATTTCAATGTACGATTGAATCTTTCAACAATCACTGCTTTGCCTTCGTTGTATGTGTGGTACATTTCAATCATGTGGGTTTTGAGAAAGCTCTGGAATGTCCTGTTTAAAAATTCACCCCCCATATCAACCCAGAGGAAGCCAGGTTTTCTTCCCCCTTTCAAAATGGTTTTAAAAGCTTGAACTATTTCAGGGCCTGTTTTTTGTTTAAGTGGTACACTCCATGCATATTTGCTAAAAACATCAATGACATTCAAGAGATATTTGTATCCCTTGTTTTGCTTACTAAAGGCTTGCATATCAACAAGGTCTGAACTCCAAATATTATCAATTCCACTGGAAATCACTCGGCGTTGAGGAAACTTTCTTCTGATTGGTTTATGTAGCTCCTCTGCAAGTTCATCAGTCCATCTCCTCAACGCCTGTTTTGGTTTCCCAGACCAATCTTTTGTTTCAAACTAATCAGTGGCCTGACTACTAATGCCTTGGCGGCTTTTTCACCCAAAGTCTTGCCAGTGTGTTTTGACAGCTGCTGTAGCATTATTGCATCAGCCTGTTTCTTGTCTCCATAAGTGTATGCAATGTCATGCTCTTTACAGATTGCATCCAGTTCATTTACTGGTGGACCGTTGTCTAAAGGATTGCCAGGTCCACAGTAGTTGTAACCAGGTAAAGTTAATCCTTTCTTTGGTAACAGAGGTAAAATGGCTTTGTGAATGTCAATTGCACCTCCTTGCTTTTGAGGCAAGAATGTTGTTTTTTTAGAACCACAAACAGAACAGAGTGATCTAGCTATTTTCCTACCATTTTTGGTTGTTCCTAAAGTGACATTTTTAGAGTCTGTCACTGATTTGCACTTTAGGCAGTATGATTTCATATTTATATATACTTTACAAAGTTTTTGCATAATCATTGATTACACTTTGGTTTACCATGCTAGGATTGAGGGTAAAATCCAGTAAAATGTCTATAGGTGTTCTTCCCTCTGCCCTGTTTTTTATGTAATACACACAGTAATAACCACACATGATAGAATCCAGGTTCTGAATTTGAGCTGCATTATACACAATTTTCTTTTTTCTAATGTATTTTACAACCACATCAGGTGGAGGAACACCAAATGGATCAAAATATTCATACTTGCTGGAATCAGTGTACATTGCAATCCAGTGTGTCCCAGGCCCTGCAAAGTAATCTTGCAGATTAATGATCATGCATTCAATTTTAGCAGGCTTAGCTGGTAACATGTCTTTGGAAAAAGTCCCTCTGTAGTTTTTTACTGACTTTAACATATGATCAATGTCATGATTAGTTAGTGGGTTCCAGGGAGGACCAGACCTCTGGCTACCCGGGTTCCTGGCAAGACCAACCCTTTTGCTGTCTTTTTTTTTATTCCTTTACCCAAAAGACTTGGCAGAATAGATCCTGCAAGACTGGCAAGCAACATAGGCCAAAAACCTCCCATCTTGCCCATTTGAGCTTTAGACATAGTTAGGTCAAGTCCCTTATTTAGATTTCTATGTTTGTTTAATTTTGCAATCTGTCTGTCTGTCAGCATTAACTTGTCATTCCCAGTAAGTTGATTAGGACCAAGTCTTAGCTTTACACTAGTTTTCTTGTTGAGAGCTACAGCTATCTTTTTCTTTTGATTTGCTGTAAGACTGATTGAATATTCTGAATACATTTATATAATCTTATATTATATTCTACAGAAGTGCTCCAAGAATGGGGATTCCATTAAAGGGAGAATTAGCGCCCAGGAGAAGCCCTTTTCCCCGTCTAAGTCTACGACCCCCACCAGCCACTGCCTTGCTTGTGGCCCCATGAATTGCTCCTGTGGCTGCAGCTAATCCCAATGAGGGTAAGACACTTTTAAGAATAGTGGGGGCAACCCTAGCAATGAGTGAAGCAATAGCACCCAAAAACCCACCCTGTTTTTGCACTTGAGTTTTGGACAGTTTTATAGTGGCAGATTTTTTGCTTTTACTCAGTTTATTAATCTGTGTTATTGTAAGCCCTAGTGTATCTGTACCACCCATTTGTGATTTCTTTATTGAAATAGACACACCAGTTTTCTTCATGTATGCCTTTTTAATGGCTTCTTTTTGAGCATTAGTTAAGTGAAATCCTACACCTTTGTAAGTCATTATTATACAATACACAAATACAATCTTATACAATAACATTCATTTTTCCTTGAAGTGCATTTACAGTGAGATACCTGTCACTCAATATGACTGTATACACATAGTAGCTTGCATCAGCCCCATTAAACTGAAAGTTCTCTCCTAACTGCCAATTAAGTTCAATGTCAGCTGGGGAACCAATCAGCTGATCCGCATGTTTTGATACATCAATATGGATGATTGGATATAAACTTGCAAATTCCTCCACGCTAATTGAGCTTCCTGTGTCTGTATCTTGATACTTATTCACAGCTTCTTGGAACATCATGTAAGCTCTGCTGTAGTTTCTGCTGGCTTCATCAAAATTAGTGATGAGCGCTCTTTCAGGGTACTGCAAACTGTTTACCCTGACAAATATTTGCCTCAGATTGGCATGATCAAAGACCATGTTATTTTGTTCCTGAGTGTTGTCACGCCCGACAGCCTGAAATGCAATGAAAATATGCCTCGGTAATTGCTCACTTTGCTGAGTTGTAACTCTCCAAGAAGGGCTTAGTTCTGTACTGGTATACTGCTGTCTGTAAACTCTCATTTGCTCAAAATACAGTTTTTTTACCATTCCACTAGCGAGTTTAGTTTCTAGATCTGCCAAGTAACCCAAATTAGGTTCTACTTTCGGCATCCACAAACTCATGTGGGATATCTTGAATTTTCCATCAGCAACACCATTCTGTCTGTGAACGTAGTTGTTCGAATTAGCCCTGTCCAAAAGGAGACTGTACTTAATTCCTCTTGTAACACTTGTGACATCTCTGCACAGTCCAAATACACTACTCAGAGGTAGAAAAACACAAATCTCTTTGTTTCCTGCTGTGAGGAGGTTTCTCATTTTAAACCCTGAATTGTAGTTGTCTCTTCTTTTGAGATTTCCCAAAGCAGTTCTCAATTGAGCACCAGATCTCCAGATTTTTTCAATTAGGATGGATTGGTTGGGACATTAGGATTCTTGATTAAAACTGCCCATGACTTATAACGTGACCAATATACAACAGTTGGAATTAGCACCATAGTGCTTAAAAAAAACTCTTTCCTTTTCATTTTTGACTCACATGCGAAGCAAAAATGAGTCTGTAGCCTTGTTCAGGAGGCGCAGCGATTCAGAGTGCTGCTCAGCGCTGCATGTGATTCACTCCTGAACGGCCAATTTGGGGCGTGCTTCACTCAGCGCTGAGCAGCGCTCTGCATCACCGATCCGAGATGATGCAGAATGATTTTGCAGCAGATTCAAAATGGCGTCTTCGATCCCGCACTGGCCGTCGACGCGTAAAATAACCCTCAGAAACATCATTTTGGGACTGGAACGGGCTTTATTTGCCCCAAGCACTCTGTATGTGCAAGTAATGGCAAGTAAGGATGACACAGTAGTGGACTTTATTCATGCAGAATACATGTAAACGTGCATATACGATGTCTGTGGCAAAGAAAACACTTTCTTTGCGTCTATCAACACAACATGGGGCGCAGAAGATTTACCTCCCCTTTAACAAGTGAAACGCTGCACTACATCTTAGGCGTTCAGGAGTGGCAAAGAGCGCTCAATTGCCAACATGAAGCGCTCATGCAGCCCTGAGTACTCCTGAACAAGCCTTATGTACTCACCCGTTTCGTTCGTCCGGGCATCAGGGCGTCTGTAAAAAACTTTAACGTCGGATTTTTCTCGGAGACTATTAAGTCTATCAACACCCAATTTGGCATGATGGTGTAGGATGACAAGGCGTACAAAAACATACATAGTGACTTTATCATGGTCAAGGTCACAGGAGGTCTTTAAAGTTGGATTGTATACATATTTTGAAGTGACCTTGGCCCTGAACTATGGAAGATAACTCTTCCAAACTTCATAACATTGTAGTACACATGTTTATACTTTCATACTAGGTCACCCGTGTTGTCTGTCCGGGCGTCCAGGCGTCTGGGCGTCCTCTCGGCCATAAAAAACTTTAACGTTGGATTTTTCTCGGAGACTATTAACTCTATCAACACCCAATTTAGCATGATGGTGTATTATGACAAGGCGTACAAAAACATACATGGCGACTTGACCTTGCTTCAAGGTCAAGGTCACAGGGGCCATAACTGTTTTAAAAACAGCCATTTTTCACATTTTCCCAATTTCCTCTGAAGTTTTTGAGATTGGATACCTGACCTATAAATGGTATATAGGGCAAAGTAATACCTCTCTTTTGATACCAGTTTGGTTGACCTTGCTTCAAGGTCAAGGTCACAGGAGCTCTTCAAAGTTGGATTGTATACATATTTTGAAGAGACCTTGACCCTGAACTATGGAAGATAACTGTTTCAAACTGAATAATTATGTGGGGCACATGTTATACTTTCATCATGAGACACATTTGGTCACATATCATCAAGGTCAAGGTCACTTTGACCCTTATGAAATGTGACCAAAATGGGGTAGTGAACCACTAAAAGTGACCATATCTCATGGTAGAAAGTGCCAATAAGCACCATTGTGCTGCCTATGTCTTGAATTAACAGCTTTGTGTTGCATGACCTTGGATGACCTTGACCTTGGGTCAGGGCCACATGTATTTTGGTAGGAAAAATGTGTAAAGCATTTCTTAGTGTATGATGTCATTGCTAGGTTTAGTTGTTTGACCTTGACCTTGAAGGTCACCTGATGGTCAAGGTCATGTAAAGGCCAAGCATGTGAATTGTATGGGCTTTGCCCTTCTTGTTTAGGATTTACTCACCTGTCAGCAAGCAACTGCAGTTTTATCTAGCCAGAGAAAAATCTTACTTGCACAGGCAAGTAGGTGAATGGTTTGAACACCTTTTAAAATGAAATGCACCTCCATTGGATTGCCTTTGACTAACTTTGCTATGGTGTTCTAGTCCTGAGAAACCCGCCTCAGCAGTCCCATGCTCAATCCCATGCAGCTAGCAACAGTGATGTGTGAAGCTGCTTGGATCCTGCGCCATTTGATGAAATAAGATTTAAATGTACAATCCTTCACATGTTCCTCACTTGTGACAATAAGATGATACACAAAACATGTAACACTTGGCTGAAGTTGCTTGATGCTTCATCAGCTGAAACCCCAGGCTGCTGGACTTATGAGGGCCTGCGTCAGTAGCTCAGCAAGGGACAGACCCAAGCTGCCAGAGAGGCTACAGGGTCAGATCAGGACAGGGTAAGATCAGGACAGGGTAAGACCAGGACAGGGTCAGATCATTCAGATCCAGAAGTGCATTCAAACCAGCCTGGAAGATCCAGAATCTGCTCTGTACACATGTATACGGAAATGAAGGTTTTATCCCCAAGCAGTTTCATTCTCAAGATTTTTTTCCTTCATGTTGTGCTTTGGTGTTTTATAATCGTGATTCTTGTTTATGTTGACAGTTACTGGCACCGATCTCTCAACCCTCGAAAGCTGATTGAAGTGAGGTTCTCGCACCTGAGCCGCAACATGACTATGCAGAGGACACTCAAACTGTATAAGCTGCCTGATGTGAGTTGGTCTTGCTCCTGCTCTGGCCCTATAAACAACATGCTCTTAAGAGGGCACACAGCATAGATTTGGGAAAAAAAATCAACAGGTGATGATTTGGCCCCTGAAGAGTTGAGACTGGATGAAAATGATAAGCTGAAAGTTTGCTTGCATGATTAAAATAGATGCCATAGAATAAAAGTCATGCTATTAAATTGTACCCTTATTGAGCATATGTTCTTCTTTCTCTGCAGAAGACAAAGGCTCCTGGATTCAGGAAACTAACTCCCGCTGATGTTCCTGACGCTCACAAGCTCCTGAGCTGGGTATGTGATGGCACTGAGCGCAGTGACAGCTCAGCTGCTGGGGTCTCCAGCTGATAAGGGGGCGTTGAGCCGCTCTGGCTGGGGCTGCTTGATGATGGCATCATTTTTCACTAGCAGTAGCACATACACAGAAAGTGAGTCTGTGTTGCCTTGATGTTTGCCTATGTACGTGTCTGTGTGGGTCGGGCTATTGGTTGTTTTTTTTTGGTGATATGGATCACAGATGAGGTGCAGTGGGTTATAGGATCCTTATACCAGCTAATTCTGCACACAGATGGAGTCTCTTGCTTACCTGATGTAGGCCTAATGCTCTGTCATGCATGGTCTATACAAGTCTGGAAAAAGTATGGAAAACTGGATTGTTTTTGCAGACCTTGTAAAAGTCTTGAAAATCCACATTTGGTCACACGGGTTTGGAAAAAATATTGAAAATCATATTTTTGAATCAAAATTGTGCTTGAAATGTTTTCATTAAATTGGGTCAAGAACGGAAATGTAATTGTGACGCGGCAGGAAGTTCTGGGTAGATTGAGTGACTTCAATAGTCTAGTCCCCCAGCCTTCATTGAGGCCTGTAGCTTCATCCTGCACAGGGGGTGCCTGGCCAGATCTAAGTTCAGAACCCATTCCTCAGCTGTTTTTACTTGAATTGTGCCTTCAAGATAGTAGCTTGAGTGTTTACGATATCATAATCATGAAAACTTCCTAAATTTTTTATAGTCTGCAGTGATAGAATGTATTGAAATGGTTTTGTTTATTTTGACACTGAATCATCCAAATTAAGTCTGGAATTTCCTAATTTAGGTCTAGAAATATGACTGTGCATGCAAAATCAAGGCTAAAGTTGAAAAAGAAAACTGAGGTATTTGAACCACAATATCATTTATTTATTCATGCATCATCTAGATAAAGACAGCACGCTCAAAGGGGAAATCTTTCATTTTTCACAGTAGTGTTGAGGAAAGTCACTATGTGACATAGTGCACTGTTGACTTTTCTTGATGTTTGTTCAAAATCTGTTTTGCTAATATTAGCTTTGTTTTTCATGCATCATCATAAATGTCTGGAAAACATTATGATTTTTTTTTCCCCTGGAGGTCTGTACAGACCATGTGATAGCCTATGTTGGCAGCGTGGGACCATTCCTGTGTTGCCGGAATAGATCCTGAAAGTCCAGCAGCCAGGTCTGCCTGCTGATTAGGGAGACATTCTGGATTCTCCCGTCGAGTCCGACGGATGAGTAGGCTGGCAGGTCATCTGATATGTGGGAATGGAGGCCAATTCTGGAGGTATAGCATCTTTCGCTTTTGCTGCACTAGAAAACCTCCTCAGCGGAGGTGCCCTGTCTCCACCCTCTTTTCCCTGGAACAGTGGCTGCTCTTCTTTCCTTGAAGATCTTGACGCCCTCGTGGCAGTGGTGTTTCCACAGAGACCTGTCTTATGCCTGAGCCTCCCAGCATTCAGTATCCATGCCACAATCTTTGAGATGCTCCTCCAGGCAGTCTCTGAAGCATCTGTAGGGGTGTCCAGTTGTCCAACGGCCTTCTTTCAGCTGGCCTTACAGCAATCTCTTCAGGATTCTGCCATCATCCATGGGGGCAAGGTGACCTGCCTAGTGTAGGTGGGACATAGATTGGCTCAATTCACATGTTGTATTCTGCACCTCTTTAGAGGACTGAAAGTACTTTTCTTTACCATTGAAGCACTGAACTCCACCCAGGCTGTAGCTGTTACAGGTCTGGACTACACGAAGTGCTACACCAACGCTCTCTTCCTTTCTCAAGAGACTGCCTCCATCGGTGTCTTGACAGAAAGAACTGCTACACGCTTTTCATGACTAAAAAGATGCTTAGTGTAGACAAAAAGGAATTAGGTACCCCAATAGTTCAGGATGATTTCATTGTTTCCCCCAAGTCGCTGGATGATAGAGTGGTCATTGTCAAAGCTGATGGACAAAGCAAGAAAAAGACTAATTTTATAACTCCATTTCATCCAGAATATGCCTGTAATATGTGAACTTCCTTGATGCATGGATGTTCTTGTGCTTTCAGTATCTGAACAGGTTTGACCTGTCCCCGATATTCTCAGAAACGGACTTCCGTCACTGGTTCATTCCGCGACCAGGCATCGTGGACAGCTATGTTGTGGAGGTAAGAATGACTTCAGAACAGCAACAGCAGCAGTAGTAGTGGCAGCAGATGCAACAACAGCAGCAGCAACAGCAACAACAACAACAAACTGTGGACAAGCCAATCGCAAGAGAATAGTATTGAAGTCAATGACAAGAAAGATGACAACAGCACTACAAATGACAAGGACATGGATTCCAGCCATGCTAATTTAATCAGTCTTGTTCATGTTATAAACTCATTTGGATTGAAGAGGAAATTTCAACAACGCACTCGACAAGGACAAATAGCTGCCACTCATGCATAGCTTGTGCGGGGCTTCCACCCCCCTTCCTCAGCACCGACTGACTGAAGTGACGCGGTGTGCAGTCCTCTCCCCAGTGAGATCACTTGCAACATGCAGACTGCTGGGTGGTGGTGCCTTCCCCGTCTCTATGGTGTGTTGGCTTGGTGGCCGCAATGTGGATGACGTCATTAACCCTTCTGCAGATTCGTTATTGCTGTTGTTGATAATTATACGTCCAGAAGGCATCATGCTGGATTTGGCTGAAGAGGGACACGGGGGAATGTGGCGCACCAGAGGGCACCCAGGGCACAGTCCGTGGAGTGTGGGAGTCTACAAGTATAGGGGGACGGGCTTCCTTCTTTTGACACCCCCCGGCAAAGCAGACCCCCACACAGTGTGTGAGGCTATGACTCAGGTGTGCACACACACACCCAAGTGTCACTCAAGAAGATGGAGCTGAAACACTTGAGGGTGGGGTGGGGGTGGGGGGTGGGGGTGGCTTTTCCTCTGAAAACCATCAGTTGTATCGCTTCTTATGAAGTTTTTTCCCCCCTGTCCACTGGTGGCATATAGATGGCGCTTGGCAACCCAGCTGATGAGAATGGTAACATGCATTGTATTCTGTGTGCTGTGCTGATCACATAGGGTTGCTGCTGCCAAATGTTTTGGCATCATGTGAATCCTGTGGTCATGGAGCATTGTGGAGTCTTGCTGCAGAGGCTCAGCTGGTTGCAGCTCGGAGCAGCACTATGCACTACTACAGACACATGTGAAACATGTGTGACCCTCCACAACACAAGGAGACAGAACTGAACTCTTATATATGTATGTTTGTGAAATGGAAATATTTATCTTTCCATTTATGCAAAAAGCTTGAAAATAGGAGGAAAAGTGACCAAGATAGGAGATATGGCAGAATGATACCCACTGTAATGATGAATAGAGAAAGAGGGCTTTTAGAATGCAGGCAACGTATTAAATGCAACATGCTGTTGTCACTGTGATGCCTATTTTGACTTGGGTATATTGGCTGACCAACTGGACAGTTACCGATGGAAAAAACTAGGAAAAGATGGGTTAGGAGAAGGACAAGAAACTTCATGAGAAGGGAGACGACTGTCTGTCTTCAGAGTCTTCAAGTGTTTCGGCCCTGTCTTCCTGTCATAGTCCCAGGTGTCCGTCAGTCGTCAGGCACACAGGTTAGGAGAATATACTTAAGGAATATGCAATGAGTGACTGATCTGTTTACAGTTTGTCACTCGTGCAGATGAAGTACTGATTTCTTAACAAAGTCTTCACTCTGTTTCGGTAGGGTAAGGTCCAATTTGTGCAGTATAAGTTCAGAAAATGACAATTTAACAAAAACACAATGTTATGGTATTAATAAATGGTTGAAGGTTCCAAATCTATCAAAATCTCAAAACTGACATACATACCCCCTCTCACTATATTTGGCCAGTATCAAAACAAAGTGAGGTGACTTCCATCTTATTTTGCAGTGGAGGGTTGCATAATCAGTGTTTAATTTCCCATAACACCATTTTCCACTCTCTGCTGCCATTCCCATGGAGACCCATGCTGCCAGCAATGCCCCTGCTTCTCCCTCTCATGGTTTCGTCTTCCAAGTGGCTGTCCTGCTTTGAGTGATCATGTGAGATGGCAGGCTTCTCCTCTCCTGTCCCCCTGTGGGTTTGGGGTGAGAATAGACCCACCGCGTCTCCCTACGTGATTCGTAAGAGGCAAATGACTAGGGACACCATGATTTGATTTGCGTTTACTCTAAACTATGCTAGTGATTTTCGTGCTTGATGGCCTTATATAGCCTGCAAAGGCTGATAGGCCGTAAAACGCCATCCATCCATCCATCCATCCATCCATCCATCTGTCCATCCGTCCATCTGTTCTTTGATCCGTCCGCCCATCCATCCATCCATCCATCCATCCATCCATCCATCCATCCATCCATCCATCTCCTCGCCTGTCTAAGAGCATCGTGTAATTCAACTTGTTGAACAACAAGTTTGAGTTGGAAAACTCATGAATGAGGTCACCCCTTTGCTGATGGCAAGGAAAAGTATGGGAATGGCAGAAGGAGTGGATTATAGTATAATGGGACAATAGTTTAATGGGACAGTGGTGAAATGGGACAGTAGTGTAATGGGACAGTGGTGAAATGGGACAGTGGTGAAATGGGACAGTAGTGTAATGGGATAGTGGTGAAATGGGACTGTGGTGAAATAGGACAGTGGTGTAATGGGACAGTGGTGTAATGGGACAGTAGTGTAATGGGACAGTAGTGTAATGGAACAGTAGTGTAATGAGACAGTAGTGTAATGGGACAGTGGTGAAATGGGACAGTAGTGAAATGGGACAGCCTGCAACTCTGCCACTCCAAACGAATAAATGAAACATTTATTGACTAGGCCAGAGGGAAAGAGAGAGAGAGGTTTGGGGGGGTGGGGGGTTGGTGAGTGAGTGTGTGTGTGTGTTGGCGTTTGATTCCTGGGTTGTGTGAGTGTGTAACAAGTACCACAAAGTCACACTTTTCTTGAATTGAGCCGTTCACGCCGTTTTTTAATTAGAGACCTCGTCATCACTGCTTCATGACATTTTGCATCACATGAATACGAAAGCAAAAAGAGGGCAAATGAGAAAACGACGCGTAAGTCGGGTGACCTAATTTTCAGGTAAAAGTTCAGTATTACACAATCATGTTAAAATTACAATGCAGAAAATTCAATTAAAATGATGTAATCAATAATCAGAATCAACATGCAACAATGACGGGTCTCACCTGTCGAGGGAAAGCAGACGTTTTACTCGAGGGACGGCAATTCACAAACTGAAGAGTCCGTCCCTCAGTCTGCCCCTCGAGTGCCGTGACCATGCTCACCCAGCCGCACTTGCAACCTGCGAGTCTCCCTCGAGTCTGCCCCTCAAGCACTGTGACCACGCTCACTCAGCTGCACGTGTCACAGGTGAGACCCGGGACTGAGAAGCAGACATCACCCACACCACACCCTCAGCCCACCAGGTGTCTCCACCCGCCGAGCTAGACCCCGTCACAAGTGTGTGTGTGTGTGTGTGTGTGTGTGTGTGTGTGTGTGTTTCAATACACTTTGAAATGTAAATATGATACTGTTATATTTGCTAGTATGTAAATAAGATATAGGTGTACTACATATAACCCCTTTTACACTGGCCTGTCTGAAGCATAATGATTTCTCATTCAAAGAGCAATAAAATGTATTGTATTGTATTGAATTGTATTGTGTTGTATAATAGTAGCAGTAGTTGTAGCAAGTGTCTATAGCCATGAAGGACCATGGATTTGTGTTGCTGCTTGTTGTCTCATGCTGCTGACAGCGTCCTCTGTAATTGTGGTCTCCAGTGCGCGAATATCAGCTCAGGCCACAAGCCAAGGCAGAAGGTTATTGGAACATCATACATCTAAGAAACCTTTCATGGTCTTTACGTCTTGCAGAGTGATGGCGTCATCACAGACTTTGTCAGCTTCTACACGCTGCCCTCCACTGTGATGCACCACCCACAGCACAAGACCCTGAAAGCAGCCTACGCTTTCTACAACGTCTCCACCAAGACATCGTGGCCTGACCTCATTCAGGATGCTTTGGTCACTGCCAAAAATGTGAGTCTGTTGTGTGTCTCCATCTGCAGTTGCCATATAATGCACTCTCTATTCATCCAAAATATGGACATTAAAGGTTACATTTCTCTTGCAATAGGTATTGGTTATATACAACAGAAACTTCCCATGGCAAGATAATAAGTTCCAAACGGGATGATATAATAGGAACAAGGGTTAGTGGATGCATTTCTTGAGGTTAAATGAAGTTCACAAAGCGGTTGTAGAATAGATGGTGTTCAAAGTATTTTTGGCAGTTGATATCAGAGATGGATGGTATCAGTTGTGTTTGAGGAGGAAATATTTTGCTGTGGCATATGAGTCTGGAGGGGACTCCTGTGTGGAAAATAACAAAATGAGAAACTTTGGCTACAAACAGAATAGTTTCCCACCTCAGATGGGGATGGAACCCATGACCTCTTAGTGAACCCTTGAATCTGCATATCCTGCAGATGATGTTTGACTTTGCTACCTTCTACCCTTAGACAGAAAGACAGACAGACAGACAACCTTTATTCATCCCTTAGGAAATTCACTGGTGCTTCACAGCAAGTTACAAAAATCTCAACATAAGTTTACATCAATCTAAATCAGATAAATGACTACATAAAATACACAATTCAGTTCAGTTCAGTTCAGTTCAGTCTCTTTACCCTGAGATGGGTTGTTGAGGCACCACTGATGACTTTCGGACAATCTTCCTCCATCGATCTCTATCCTCTGTGGCTCGCTGTGAGTCAGCAAAGGTCAAGCCTGTCCACTCTTTGATGTTGTCTTCCCACCTCTTTCTCTGCCTGCCTCTCCTACTCTCACCTGGTACGGTACCTTGCAGGATGGTCTTGGCCAGCCCACTGCCTCTTGACCGTACAGCTTTCTACTTTTCACGATTGAGAGCAGGTCTTCGTACTGTCCAAATGCTCTCCTGATCCTGTTGCTGACTTCCTCATTCGTGACATGGTCTTTATATGAGATGTTCAGAATCTTGCGGTAAAATCTCATTTCCAGAGCTTGTATCCGTCTCTGTAGTTCAGATGTGAGTGTCCAGGACTCGCATGCATACAAGAATACGGAGATGGCCCACGTGCGCATGAGCCTGATCTTCGACGCGAGAGTGATACACAATTAAAGATACAAAAAAGAATGTAAAAGTTTGACCTGAGAAGAAAACAAATTCACATGAACACATGATTATTGATCAACAGTTTCATTCACAAGGATTCTAATTCAAGGAACTCGGATATAATAAACAAAAAAGCTTACTTGAATGTATGCAAATCCCAAAACCAATTCTTATTCACTGGAACAGTGGTGGTACTGCAAAGCCTCAATTACTCCCTAACCCATTATGACCGGATACTACGCGCGCATTACATCTCCCTTGCAGACCGGATGCTACGCAGACGTCACATTTGACAGTGGTGTACTTCTTATTTCTAGGAAGTGTAGAAGTAAAGATATAAATTTTTTAATGAGTGTTGTCGACTTTGTGTTTTTTCCGGAAAAACCTCAGGTTTTAGGAAGCCGTTTTCATCGCACGCTGTAGGTCATAATGGGCTAATGGACAAGCAATGCTAAAAGCTCAGATAGTTGCTTACAGTTCTTTCTTCCCTCGATGTGAGCTAATGGTCTACATTCTTACTGATGATGGAACAAAGGAATCTTGCAGGTTACAGGTGCATGTCTGTACAGAAGTAATCCATGCCAATTCTTTGGTTGCAGATGCAATTTGATGTCTTCAATGCCTTGGATCTCATGGACAACAAGGACTTTCTGGACAAGCTCAAGTTTGGCATCGGTGACGGCAATCTGCAGTACTACTTGTACAACTGGAGATGTCCCCCCTTGGAAACCAAGAAGGTAGAGATGAAGCTGTGCTTTCTCTCACTCTGTCTCTGTCTCTGTCTCTCTTTGTCTCTGTCTCTCTCTGTCTCTCTCTCTCTCTCTCTGTCTCTCTCTCTCTCTGTCTCTCTCTCTCTCTGTCTCTCTCTGTCTCTCTCTCTCTCTCTCTCTCTCTCTCTCTCTCTCTCTCTCTCTCTCTCTCTCTCTCTCTCTCTCTCTCTCTCTCTCTCTCTCTGTCTGTCTCCCTTTGTCTCTCTCTCTCTCTCTCTGTCTCCCTTTGTCTCTCTCTCTCTCTGTGTCTCCCTTTGTCTCTCTCTCTCCCTCCCTCCCTCCCTCTCTCTCTCTCTCTCTGTCCCTCTCTCTCTGTGTCCCTCCCTCTCTGTGTCCCTCCCTCCCTCCCTCCTTCCCTCCCTCCCTCCCTCCCTCCCTCCCTCCCTCCCTCCCTCCCTCCCTCCCTCCCTCCCTCCCTCTCTCCCTCCCTCTCTCTCTCTCTCTGTTTCTCTCTCTCTGTTTCTCTCTCTCTGTCTCGTCGGCTGCTATTGGTCTGAAAGTTAGTATTGCCAAAACAAAGGTAATGGTGTTTAGAAGAGGAGGGTTCCTTGGCCAGGGAGAAAAGTGGCATCTGAACGGTACTAAACTAGAAGTCGTTAACACATTCAAATACCTGGGTTACACCTTCACGACTAGATTGTCAGAAACGGGAGCTCTAGACAATGTAGCCACAAAAGCTAAACAAAAAACAATTGCATTGTTAAAGATGCTATGGACTCTCCGCAGTCAAACACCAAAGTTGTTCTTCAAACTGTTTGATGCACAAATACAACCTCTGCTGTTATACGCATCAGAGCTATGGGGATTACAGGAACATTCAAACGTAGAGAAAACGCACATGTTCGCATGTAAGCAATTTCTGAAAGTTGACGCAAAAACTCCAAATAGTCTAGTTTATGGTGAAACAGGAAGATTCCCCCTTAGAATCAATAGTACTATAAGGGCTATTAAATATTGGCTCAAACTACAAAAAATGCCAAATGATAGACTACCAAAGCAGGCACTTGTTATGCTTTCCAATATAACCGTCCCAAACGAACTAAACTGGTTAAAGTCTATTAAAGATTGCCTCTGTGAATCGGGTTATGCATTTATCTGGTACAACAAAGGAACTAACAACGAAAAGGATTTTCTGAAAATTCTTAAAATGAGACTCCAAGACTGTTATATACAGACAAGAATGGATTCACAAAATCAGTGGTAGCGAGCGTTTCGCATTGTAAAGAACCATTAAACACGGTTTCCAATGGGAAAAGTACTTGAGTTCTCTCTAAATTACAAAATTTAGAGTAGCACTTGCTCGGTTCAGATTTGGAATGAATGAATTAAGAGGTAATGCGTTTGTCGTCAAAGAGATATACTGTCCATTCTGCACAGATCAAATTGAAGACGAAGCTCATTTCTTACTCAATTGCTACCTATACACAGATCTAAGAGAAAAGTACCTAGGAATCTATATCAAACACATGAATAACACGGGACTCAATTTCACCTTCCTAATAAATGGTCAGGGGTACTTAAAAACAAAAAGTGTTGCGATGTACATCTATTATGCCTTGAAATATCGTAGGTTATATCTTGAATAACGCCGAAAAGTATCATGTTCCATTCAGTTCAGAACGCATGCAAAAATTATGATTTCCCGAACAAATGCCATTTCTGAAGCTGCTGGTATTGATAGATACCATACAATGTAACCAATTGCCAACCCCCGACTCCCCACCCCCCACCCCCCCCCCCACCCCACCCACTATCGCGTATTGTTGTAACATTGTGACGGGCCGCCGGCCTAAACAATAAAGAAATCAAATCTCTCTCTCTCTCTCTCTCTCTCTCTCTCTCTCTCTCTCTCTCTCTCTCTCTCTCTCTCTCTCTCTTCCTTTCTCTCTCTCTCTCTCTCTCTCTCTCACTCACACACACACACCTCCCCCTCATTTTTTTCTTCTTCTTGTTTGTAACTTTTGCATTGTGAAGTTTATCTATCTATCCATCTATCTAATGCCAGTGAAATGTAACTTAAAATTATATATTTTTTATGCATAAAGAGTGTTATGTAATGTTCTCTCATTTGCTCTCATTGTGTTGGAGTGGTAGTTCAGGATCCAGGAAGCTATCCCGCAGTTGCAAGTGGCCGGTGTTAGCTGTGTTTGCAGCTTGCGGAGAGTGGTGCAGAAAAGGACCTCGGAGTGATGATTGACAGCACTTTATCCTTCAAGGACCAAGTAGCACATGCAACATCGAAGGCAAACCGTGTCATTGGAGTCATCCGCCGGTCTTTCGACTATCTGACAGAGCAGACCTTCGTCCTGCTGTACAAAAGCTTGGTGAGACCCAGATTGGAGTACGGCCACTGTGTCTGGCAACCACACATGAAAACGCTATGCAGTGACATCGAGGACGTTCAGCGTAGGGCAACCAAACTGCTGTCATCACTCAGAAACAAGACGTACCCAGAGAGACTCCGAGCACTCAAACTCCCAACCCTGGAGCACAGACGCAAGAGAGGAGATATGATAGAGGTGTACAAATACCTCCATGGTTACTACGATGTGCAGAAACCAACGTTCAAGCTGTCCAGCAACACTAAATTGCGTGGAAACTCGCTGAAACTCCATAAAGACAGCTTTCGGCTGAACATCAGGAAGAACTTCTTCTCACAACGTATCATCAAAACCTGGAATAACCTACCAGATGCAGTTGTCACAGCTGCCTCAGTCCATGACTTCAAAGTTGCACTCGACGAACACTGGAAAGATCTCCCCACCCTCTACACACCAGAATGCCAAAATATGCAATAGATCTAGTAGTTAGCCCGCCACGCATTGCAGCAAAGTTAGTTTATCACATGGAACGTCGAACAGGCCTCACAAAAGGCCTCAAACGTCGTAAAAGTCAAGTCAAGTCAAGTCAAGTGTTTGAAGCTCCCTGGATTTTTGTGTGCGTCCTTGTTTCTCCAGCCTGTCATGTTCCTTTGACAAGCTGTGAATTGAAGACTTGCTTGTTTTGGCAACCATCATCTGCCATTCTGCGTATAGCCTGCCCAGTAGGCATGGCAACATGGACAGAGGGGAAGAGAAGACAAGGATCTGTAGATATCCCAATATTCAGTGAATGTTTCTAGAGATGAGTCACCAGAGGATTGCTATGCACCAAGTGTTTGTGAATTATGAAAGAAAGAAATGAAGAGGAAAAAATGAATTTCCATTTGAAGAGGATGTCACTTATATGGGATGCCACATTCAGTAACTTGTTCTCCAGTGGCAGCCTTGTCATTTCTGCTCTAGATGTTGGTGCTGTCACCTGAAAGGCAGAGCAATGCAAGCTGGTCAAATATTGATGGAAGTTGGACAGATTCCTCTTCTCATGGATTGCTGTAGCTCCCTCAGGCATACTTGGCACACAAACCATAGCTTTCCTTCCATGCATTGGGTCCAGGGCTGCTGGCATGAGGAATGCGCCATGGTGGTGGAGTGGTGGATGCAATGGACATGGCTTGCTGCCCTCGGCGGCAACACATTCGCCATCCTGCCAGCAGGACCTAGCCAAATCTGTTATGCAGTGCTTGACCCACGTTTGTTTGAAAAAGATCAATTCTTGTCCAGGGTGGTGTGTAATGAAGGGTGTGTTGCTCTTGCTTCAGGTGGGCCTGGTTCTGCAGTGATAGAGAGGTAACCAGAGGGAGCAAGGCCCCTGCTTGACCGTGACAGCATAGGTGGAAAGAGGGTCGTCACCGCAGGATCACTGCTGTCCACCTCGTCCTGCCAGCACATCTTCCCGCAGCCAGCAGACATAGTCCGGTCCTTGAAACAAAGCAACACGGAGAGGTGGAGTGTCCTTTGAATTTTGAGTTCAGCCCACCCCTCCCTGCTGATTTTTTTCTTGTCCCCTGCCTGACTGGCATGTGCTGGCTTGGTTCCACAGAGTTGCAGACATTAGGTGAGGCCTGGACCCAGGGCAGTTGGTGGGGAAAGTTTGGTTTTTGTTGTCTTTTTAGATTTTTTTTTTTTAAGCATCGTGTGCAGCTGTTCTGTGGAATGAGCAAGATCAAATGGTGACGGTTGGAGTTTGGTTCAATGTTCTATCTAGGTTTTACCTCGTCCCTGCGTGGAGAGGAGTGAACATGACCCATGATTGTTCTATGGAGGGAGGGTTTTATTGCTATGAAGTTGGCATGGCTCAAAGTGCGTTGTTCCTTTAAACTGAATTTGATGACAGGCATAGCTATGTGGAAATGAGAAGAAGATTTAATTGTTTAAGCTTTTTGGTCACTCAGTTTCTGATAGGAAATCGCAAGGATTGTCAGCTCTACACTCCTTCATTGGAGCCAAAATCTGTCAAAATGCACTGGTCTGTAGTCGTAAGTTTACACGCCTCAGTTGAGTGAATACTGAGAAATATCATCATATCAGGGGAATCTGTCAACCTGGAAGTTTATCAATCTGGCGAGAATGATTGAAATAGTTTCATTTGGATGGCAGTTGTACATTCTCATGAATTGGGGCTTTTGATCCATTGTGTCAAGCACTCCCTGCCCTTCAGGCATGTTGTTGTTGTCTGAAGCTGTGGCCCTCTGTAAAGGAGATTTCCCATGACAAGAATTCATGTCTTCCTCCCTGAATGACCTCATGATGGAAGCTGTTCATCCCAACTGTTCTCTCAGGCTGTGTAACCGTATGCAGGGCCAGGCTTGGATTGTACATTGGAAAGAGCGGTTGCTCAAGTGGCGTGATGGGAAAGAAGGCCAGAGGAGGTGATTGCAGGCATGATGTTCAGTTGTCATGTGTACAACTGTTGTGGCTGTGAAGCATGAGGCCTCCAGTGAGCCTTTGTACTGCTCTTGAAGTAAGAATGAAACCTCTGCCAAACTGTGTGCGTGCAGAGAACGGCTTTCTCAACCTGAAATTTTGGTATTGAAAAGTGACGAATCTAATCCAGTTTATTTGGATTTTTTTGTTTATATATAGTAATTTTTTTGCTGAAGATTTAAATGTAAAAAAAAAGAAAAGGAAAATTAATGTTTGTTGCTTAATTTTGCCTATTGCCTAATATAGAGATTCCCTTCTTGAAATTCAAACCTTTTATATATAAATTCTTATGAAAAAAAAGGCCAAATGTGACATTTGCCTCTTCCATTTTTACAGGAGATGTGAAATACAAATCATATGTGTTGGTAAAAAGTTGAGTTGATACACCATTTTTGTAATTTTTACTATTTAATACATAGTTTCAAAGTATCCCAGACACCAAACAGCTGATTCTCTGCTTCAGTGTCTTTGCTCTGAACGGGAAGGTCAGTGAACTCCTTTGCGTAGCTGATGATAATATTGTTTGCCCTCATGACTGTTGCCTTGTGTTCTTCAAACATTGTCAGAATTGGCCTTTCAGTCCAAGCTGCCTGATCTCAAGGAACTGTGTCATGGACTGTAACAGTAGGTAGAGGTGTATAAATGTGTACCTTGACAAATCTTGAGAAGTCCAAATGAGATGGAAACACCCATGTTACTGTAGTGTTTTGAATGGCCAACTTCATACAGTGTCTTTGAAAATGCAATAGAGCAGAGCATACAGTGAATAGTGCTTGGCATTCCTTGCTAGTCTGCTGTATGTTGTCCTCCATTGCACCACACAGAGGTGTTAGTTCAGTTTTGCTCATCATTGTCTTATGCTTGAAAATTTGCTGTACAAATTCATGTCCATTTGTAGATTAAAATGAAATGAACCAAACGTGATGTCGTTTGATACTGAAACTGACATTTAGAACTCGCAAATCTAGCTGCACAAATTCAGCCTCTTTAGCTGCCTGGAGCCGCCCCTGGCTGAGCTACTGGAGCAGGCCCCTGGCTGAGCTACTGGAGCAGGCCCCTGGCTGAGCTACTCCCTGGCTGAGCAACTCCCTGGCTGAGCTACTGGAGCAGGCCCATGGCTGAGCTACTGGAGCAGGCCCCTGGCTGAGCTACTGGAGCCCCATAAGCCCACAGCCAGGGGTCCCAGCTGATGAGGGGACATTGAGCGGCTCCGGCCTAGTATTACTCTTGCTTCTGGGCACGTACTGGAAGAAGTCATGCGATGGGCACTGCCTGCCAACCTTGGGTCTAGCCACTTTTTAGCACCACGTGCTGCCTTGGATGGCAATGTGCAGAATGACCAAGCTCTAGCAGACATTGTCCAAAAGAGCTCTATGGTTTTGGAGCAAGCCAGGACTGCTGTATTGAAAAGGAGGATTTTAGTGCTCTTTCCAGCCCTCCATAGTCTCTGCTGAGTATGCTGGCTTGACAGTGAGAGCACCAAATGATCTTTTTGAGAAGGACAATGCCTACAAGGAACATCAAGAAGAGCTGCATAGTCATGGAGCAGGCCACACAACTGCCACCCTGGAGGAAAATTTCCTATGAACATTTCAGCGCACCGGAGTGGGTGCTGGGGGAGCTGCTGTAGCAACAGAAGCCCTGGGCAATCTCACCCCGAGGGCATTTGTCGCCCACAGGGGCCGTGTAGCCAGCCAGGAGTGTCCAGCTGGGAACAAGTCTGTTCCAGTGTCCAGGGCTGATGCTGGACTTTCCTGAGGAAAGATGACTGGGAGCATAGACCTTGCAGAGATTGCCTCAGAAGAGCCGCAGCATATCGGCAGAAGTAGATGGGTGTCGTGATCATCTTCCAGGCAGTACCGCCAACCAGGAGCTAACATGTGACCAGTTCATGGTGTCCACAGCTACAGACGTGGCTTGACCTCTCAGTCCAACTCTCTCTCTCTTCCCAGACCAGTTTATCAAGCATTGGCTGGTGAATGTGTTCGCCTTCATTTTGCAGTCTTTTTTTGTGGCTTGGCCAGGTTTGTAAAGGTGTAAGGTCAGCTCCAAAATGAAATCTAAGAAGTAAGGTAGAAGATGGTCTGATGGTCTTGATGAAGCTCACACTCTACTGAAGGGAAGGGTTGCTTCAGTGGACACGTTTGCTGCACTTGACTGGCAAGCAGTTGTAGTGAGGAACACGGGGGATGCCCTACCCACCCCCAGCCCCACCCCTCACCCACACTCTGTTCCCAGGGCAGCTTTGGCTGGACGGCTTATGACAGGCAGGATCAGTCATCAGACCTCGGTAGCAGTTACCCCAGGCCTGCTGTTTGCACTGCTTGGAAAAATAGAGAGTGCACTCATTGTGGCATCTCCCACAGAATGCTGGCTACCTTGAGTGAGCTTTCAGCTCTTGAGGTTTGCCTTCATGTCAAGTTCATCTTGAAGTGTCAGCAGGCACACATTGATGGAGATGCTGTGCTTCATGAGGCTGGTTCAACCCAGTTTCATGTTGTAACTTCAGCGGCCGTGCTTTAGATGTTCAGTAGCTTGAGCTCTCGTCTCCTAAAGTCCCGTCACAGCCATGGTAAGCTGGTGTCCATGGAGAGGCCTCTCTCTACCTTTTTTTCACTAGACAGCTTGAATAGGTATTTGTAGACGACTGGAGTGGAGTTTGTTTGCACATCTAGGATGTCTAGTGACCAGGTGGACAGCCTTTGAGGCACTGCTGAATGGACCATGCTGCACACTGCTTGGTGTCTTGACCTGCTCTGATGTGTTGCTCAGCTGATTCTTAGCACCATGGCTGGCCATCCAGGAATGCTCTTTGGGTTGTGGCATATGCTGTTATATATGTATTGCTTGTGAGACAACCGCTGTGAGAGATGGATTAGTAGATGGGTGGGACATGTATCATTCACCCCTCGCCGATTTTGCAGTCAAAGCTACAGGAGTGTGGTATGGGAAATAAATTATTATAAAATAATATTATGGTTGTAGAAAAAATTTGTGATTTTGTTGCTTGTAGCTTTATTTGACTAATGTAGTAATTTTAAAAATCAGTTTGTGTGTTGTCTGGTCCCCCCCCCCCCCCCCCCCCCTTCCTTGTTTCTCTATTATAGTGTGTGCTGACAATTGTGTGCATGCTTATACCCTACTAACCCATGGGAACCTGGCTTCATGTTTTGATGATAGTGTTATTGGCAAAATGTCCACTGACTGTTCTCCATTTGCACACCTCACCAAGTACGCTTTCAGTGTCCGGCTACTTCTGGGACAGGATGAATGATGCGACTGGGTTTGCTGTAGGAGACTTGTGGCCACCTTGTGTGATCCCTCTCAGTATTGGGTGCTGGTGAGGAGATCTGGGACTTGTGCCGTAGTTACTGCCCCCAGAGTGCCTGGTCAGGGAGGGCTATGGCGGTAACCCAGTCCTGTTATCGCAAGCAGCACCTCAGGTAGCGGGACTGAAATGAATGGAGTTGGTGATGCTGGATATGTCTTCTTCCACCATTGTAGTTCATTACCGCCTCATCCACAGCTGTGTGTGACTTGTGATTCTCCAGAGCTGCTGTGCATCGACGTGCATGCAGCGAGTCACTCGTGGGGTAGAGGAAGGCGAGTATTACTGGTGTGTTTCCCCATGTCAGACCATCTCTTATGCAAACTGAGTGTGCAAACATGAAATCATTCACGTGAAAAAGCTGTTCTTAAACATCTGAGTCATTGTGTCATAGGCACGGATGCCAGTAACGATATTGTCTGTCATTTTTCTCCTCCTTCAACATCATGGAAAAAGCTTCAAATGAATGAAATTATTATGGTCAATCTTTTATGATTTTGGGGAGTGTTATTTCTTCTCTCATTCTCTTGCTATGCAAATAGTTGTTGCTCAGATATGTTTTGGAAACTGAATTATAGGTATGTTTCAATTTTTTTCATGACTCATAGATCTAGATCTATTCACTCAATGACTGGGCTGTACTTTTTTTCTGTGAAGAAGAAGGTAAACAGCGTGAGAAGGGATATTGTTGAGAAATCACTGTAATTTACACAGACGACAGTCTGCTACATGGCTGTGGTCAGTATTTTCATTTTAAAATAAATCTATGTTTTGCCATTTCTGGATAGTATGTGTAATAGATTTAACATCAGAAGAAGACTCATTTTCTTTTACCGCATCTATTGCAAGAGAAATGGCATGCATTCAAGCAAGAAACAGAACTAGGCATACATAATCTTGAATGTTAAGGTTGCAAGCCTGTTCATTGAAGAAAACTTGTGAGTTTTTACCATGTTCCTTTTCCATTGACCAACACATTTTTCAGGGAGAGTGAGATATTATGGCTGACTTTATCCTTATCTGCAAGATGGTTGCATTTTTTTCTCATTTTAGATCTGTGTGCTGCCATGCATTTCAGATGGACTCTTCATGCGGTTCAATTTTTATTTTCACTGATTTTGCTTCCCACATCATTTTAAGTCCAAAAGGGCTGTAACAGAGTTTAACTTGTGTCGACAAACTGTCCTGTTTTTGTCCCCTTATCAGCTGCTGTGACAACATGCTTTTCTTTGTGAAGCCCTAGCCAAGAAAGAATCAGTGTGATTTACACATGATCCGAGAATTAGCATTTAAATAATAGTTTTCAAAGCAACATTTTTTACCTCTCAGCTAATGATTTGTATGATGATGATGTATGTTAGTTGGCTTTACAATGTAGAAAATCTGTCGATGGGTTTCGTAAACTGTGTAAGGATTATACTTTTTTTGTGTATTTGACTTCCTTGCCCAACTTCTACTATGAAATTGCTATATTTTTCCAATGAAATGTTACAGTGTATGCTGGCATTGTGATATTGTTCATTCTTGACATTTCTGTGTACATCACACCCCGTGTAGATCTTTGTGTGGTTGAAGTTTTTGTTTGTTTGTTCTCCTGTGTGAGATGAAATTATTTTTCAAATGCCATTTTCAGCGACTGGCTTGCCTTGTTGGTCCCAATCTGCAAAATTTTATGAGGGTTTTTGGTGGGTTTTTTCCTCATTTCAGTTTATGAAAATGAATTTTCATATTAATTCATATGATGAGTTTTGATGGAAAATTCTGTTTTGATGCTCTACCACTCATGTTTTCAAAGGATCTGTACCGGTTGAAAGATTGCCATGGCATTATATGACCTGAACTGCCTAGCTCTCCCATGGACTACGTACCAAAACAGTTGACTCACCAAACCAGCCAAACTAAAGTGCTCTAACCTAATAAGAGATACATGTTGACAGCAAGGTCTGCATAGAAATACTGGGCAGAGCAACACCCTTATCCAGACCTCCTGAACCAGCAGAGTCTCTAGGAGTACATATTTTGTCACTAACTTCAAGTGCTGCCGCAGGGTTTCAGAGTTGGGGTAAGGGATAAACCTCTATTATGTATTGGTTCATACCCAATGCTGACCTCTTTTCTTTGTTTTTTCAATCTAGCTGGGGTTTTTTTTGTATCTGTGGGTAATTGTGAAGTTGACTGTCTTGTTACGTACCATGTTTCATTGGAGGGAGAGATCCCCCATTAGAATTTATGCCAAATGATGTGCTATGGAACTAGGCATCCTGAGAACTCGGGGCAGATGTCCTGCCCTATAAGAATCCTGGTACTGAAGAGGTTGTAGACATATTCTAAAATGAACTTTATTCCATCTTTAAACTGCAGTGGCACAGCTGGACTTGTCTGAATTTGAGCTAATTGGATGATACAGGAGAAAATGATTATTTGATTCTTTGTCAGGCATTGTTGTGGACGGAGGAAGAGATAAAGCATGGGAATGTATGCACAGCAGTTTTTACTTGTTGGTTTGAAATATTTGACAATGTAAGACCATCCACCCTGTATACAATCGCTTTGTAATCTTTCCTCCCAGATTTACCCGATTTTTTAATTTCATGTTTACTTTTTGGCGTTCATTTCCACACGAGGCTCATGTTGTACCAGATTTGTTTTGGTTAGCACCTTTCCGTTACAACGTAAGATTTGGTCATGCCTGAATTTGAAACTGCCAGTGTGTTGGATCTGGAGTGAATGCTCATCTGTGGAGGGTGTCGTGTTCCTCATTGCCTTCCCTCCTTGTAATATCATCCGGAGCTGTGTAGAGAAGCCGAGCTTGTGCCCAATCCTCATCCTAGTGAGTGCCGGAGAGGAAATCAACCATCTAGTAGTGCATGCTTGAACAAAGAGGAAGCTTTGGTCATAGGAACAAGTAGACAGCCATTCAGACTTCATGAGTTCATCGAAAGTGGGTGACAAGTTTGATATTAATGACAATGCCATTAAAAGCACACTGCATCTTCTTTGTCATGTGGCTATGCTGATCACATTTGTTTCACACATGTATGGAATCCTTTTTTTTTGTGCTGCGGGACTGGTGAGGTTCTTTTTATTTTGATTGTGCTTTTTCCGTCTTGTATGCGCATAATTGAGGACACCTGAAGACTTGAAAAAACACACACCTAAAAACGTGCAAGGGTGCAGCATTTCTGGCTTCAACTCATACAGTATGTTGCAGACTTGAACTGTACTATTCATAGGAAGTTGAGGAACACTTGGTAGTTTTAGCTCTTGAGGTTGCTGTATGTGGAAGGCAAGGGACAGATTGTTGGTTCAGAGAATTGTCTTAATGTATGGTTTGTTGTTGAGCAAACTCCTTTCGTGATCAGTGTTGGCAAGGGCTCATTTCAGGGGTGTGGACTTGTGAGAGCATTGCTGTTGACAAATAAACTACCACTGAATCTTGTGTGTCATCTTGCCAAGGCTTTGAGAAAAGCACAGCTTGATGTCTTGTGCTGCAGAGACATCTATGAAACCCATTGGCTACATCTGACTAATCCAGCCACATATTCATCAAGGTCTCATAGGGAGGAAGAGCCGACAGCCAGCAGCGAGCTAGTGGTGAAGGCTGCTGTTGACCCAGCAGTGCTGTATGTACAGTGAATGACTTGGGAACTAATGAGGATGCCAAGGAAGGTATCACACAGTTCTCTTGTGTTGATCTGAAAGTTGGATATACCAGTGGGATGTAGTGTAAATCTCAGTGTCACTACAATGCTCTTGAGCCAGGTATTCGTGGTCTACCCCCTGCGCTGTACCTTGTCATCTGGGTCAGGTCTACAGACCTGCCAAGTGCTACGCTTTAGACGTAGCATGCTACGCTTTCGACATGCTTGCTATGCTGCTACGCTCGTCCGTAAAAACTACGCTTTTCCTGTGTGCTTGAACTTTTGACCGTGATGGAGAATCTCTCTCCCCCCCCCCCCCCCCCCCCGCTTTCACACCGTCGGTTCAGCCTATCGCGCCGCCTTCACAGCCTTATCTCTTTCCCCCCCCCCCCCCCCCCGCTTTCACGCCGCCGGTTCAGCTTATCGCGCCGCCTTCACAGCCTCATCTCCCCCCCCCCCCCCCCCCCCAACCTCCGCTACGCCTATTTCTTCAATGCTACTCCAAATAGCTCTGGATGCTACTCTTTGGCATGATAGTGGGTTGGCAGGTCTGGGTCTACCTGAGGGACCAGCTGGTGAGGTCTGAAGACATTGGATGCCCAGACTAGGACTCGTAGGTGCCTGTGGCTGGATTTGTCTGATCTGTGTTGTTGGTGATGTCAATCAAGGCTTGCTGTTGCCTTTCTTGAAGGCACCCCATTCCACAAATGGCAATATTGCAGGCAAGGTCTTTGTTCTTGGGCCCAGGGGTCCAAGTCTGGAGATACATCAGTGCTGATCGGTCTTTGACAGGTACATTTCCTGTAGCAACAGTGGAGCCTGCCTTTGGTCAGAAGTTCTGCACATGTTGTCAAGGTCCCCTGGAAGCTGTACAAATTTGCCTTGATCCCTTCGTCATGTGCAAACACAAAGTTGGCAGTGTTCTCGTGACATTGGTGACCTTCCTGTTCTGTTCTGTGATACATGTCCTTGCTATGATGTGTATTGTAATGTGTTGTACATGAGTGACGTGTTAGGCTTGGCTAGGTCCTAAAATCATCAAGTGTTCCTTAACTTTCTCTGGGTAGTAAGCAAGATTGTACACGTATACTTATATTAAGAATACTGTATGTGAATAAACACCATGACTTTGCTGCATTGTTTGTTGTTCTTTCAGTTGTGACTGTGCTGGAAGAAATAAGGTCAAGTTGCTGAGCAAATGTATGTATGTATGTATGTATGTATTTTCATTTTTACTGCGCCATTATCACGATAAACATGCTCATGGCGCGACAAGACGAAATAAAAAAGTTTTGAGGCCAGTTTTAAATGCGGCCAAGGATGGACTAACCCTCAGACCCTCAGGAAGTTGGTTCCAGAGTCTCGGTCCAACAACGCTGAAGGAGCGGTCACCGAAGCTCCGTAACCTTGTTTGTGGGACAATCAATAGTTAGTAGTAGCAGTAAGAGTCCTTCAAGCTGACATGCAAAGAAAAGGAATGTTAGGGGGCAAGCTGGCACTGAGGGGGTCAAAGGGTCACCAGGTGGGCGATACACCTCTATGTTCTTCCTTTTTTTGGGCCCCAATGAAAACTCTGGCTTATGCAATACCAGACACATGTGATGACAGCCACAGAGTGCTGCGATAATCACAAAATGCAGTCCAACTCTTTGATAAACAGTCTTGCCAAAGCTGAAGTTGTAGTAAAGCAAAAGTTGCTTTTGAAAATTGAAGTATGCAAGTTTTTTCTGTTTACATTTCACCATCCTCAGAAAGGCAAAAAAAAATCAAAAAAGGAAATGGACATATGGGTTAGAAAAACGAAGACAATTTTAAAAAGGGTAATCCATGATATTCTGATCCGACTGATTTATTCTTGGGATCAAGAAACACCAGATGCACTGGGTTTGGAAATCACAATGTACAAGCAGCGGCAGGATTCCCCGAGCAGGGATAAGCCATCCAAGGGGCGTTTCCAGCATCATTCTCAAATGATGGTTGTCATGCAGGAGTTGGTTTCAAAATAAGGATGGAAAATCAGTGTCTGGAATAGGAAAGGGATTTATGACAAGAACTGACTGACTGACTGGATGTTGCATACACTGATCACTTTCAAAGGAGATCAGAAATGCCCTTTGGTTTGCACACCCACAGTCCTGAAAACCTGCCTCTGGATAACTTACTAATGAAAATTCAGAAGATTAACTCTTCTTTTTTTCCGATTTTTTTTTAAATAAAGAAAAATACAGGACAAGAAACAAAAATGTCTACTCATGTTCTGACAGATTTGTAGAGAGTCGTTCCAGCACACCGTCAAAAGTGGTTAAAAATGCAAAATTGTGATTTTTCTTATTTATGCAGGTGAATTCTCGCTGCGCTTTATTCCTGCAGACAGCTCGGCCTCTCAAGCCGTCAGTGCACAAAGGCAGCAAGAGCCATGGCAGAAGCTGCAGAGAGGGCATCAGTCTGGATCTGGATGTGCCGAAACACCAGAGACCAGAGCCCCGCTGCTCACCAGTAGCCCCACTGTGCACGCAAGTTGTGCAAGTTCAGGGCAACAGATGGGCAAGTTCAGGGCAACAGATGGGCACCTGGAGTGATAACCAGGTGTGACTCTCCCCCTGAGAGTGTCAGGAAGTGTATAGGGCTGAAACACTTGTCGACAGGGTCTCTTCCTCTGAAGACAGTCTGCTACCTCGCTCCGTTGGGAGTTTCTTGCTTGTGAAAAGTTGACCAAATCTGCACACATGAACAAAGAGATGCTCCATGTAACTATGGATTATTTGGACCTAGGGTGAAAATGAAGTACTGCTCAGGCAACTCCTGAGATGTAAGGCAAGACAGGATGTCATCTTAAGCAACTCCCCCAAAAATCAATGTCAAAACTGAGTTCAACCTCTTATGCAGAAGAGAAGACCGTCATCAAGGCTCTGTCTCAGAAAAAATGGCGCCAGCAACATGCGAACTACAACCAAAATGACAGCTACCACTTTCTGAACAGAGCTGACCAAGTCATTCTGTTCAGACTCCGTACAGGACACAACAAATTGCCAGCACATATGTTCCACAAGTTCAAAGTCGGTCAGACAGACAGATGTTCTTGCGACACTGCCTCGATGACCGGTGAACACTTTCTCCAAGACTGCCCCCACCATGATGCCCTCAGAAGAGCCACATGGCCAGACCCAACACCAGTGAGGAACAAACTCTATGGCAACCTGGAGGAGCTGCGAAGAACAGCTGCATTTGTGCGGGCGACTGGCGCAATCATCTAGCGATCGACAAGAAGAAGAAGACTGAGTTCAACACACTGGCATTCATATATTGAAACATACAAACAATCTGTCATGTGGCAAAAATCAACATGTACATCAAGTGTTGCCAAAATTCAACTACCAGGAAGCATGGGGCAATTATGCAGAGTAACACCAAAGTTGAGCAAAATGCCCACAAAAACCACTGATCAAAGATGTGGCTCATGTACATACAGTTTTGATTGGTTTTGGCATACAGTGTCATGAAAGCAGGGAAGCCATCAATCACATCATGAGGCACTAGGGACACAGTATTTGATTGGTTTTGGCATACAGTGTCATGAGAGCAGGCAAGCCATCACATCATGAGGCACTAGGGACACAGTATTTGATTGGTTTTGGCATACAGTGTCATGAAAGCAGGGAAGCCATCAATCACATCATGAGGCACTAGGGACACAGTATTTCATTGGTTTTGGCATACAGTGTCATGAAAGCAGGGAAGCCATCACATCATGAGGCACTAGGGACACAGTATTTGATTGGTTTTGGCATACAGTGTCATGAGAGCAGGCAAGCCATCACATCATGAGGCACTAGGGACACAGTATTTGATTGGTTTTGGCATACAGTGTCATGAGAGCAGGCAAGCCATCACATCATGAGGCACTAGGGACACAGTATTTGATTGGTTTTGGCATACAATGTCATGAAAGCAGGGAAGCCATCACATCATGAGGCACTAGGGACACAGTATTTGATTGGTTTTGGCATACAGTGTCATGAGAGCAGGCAAGCCATCACATCATGAGGCACTAGGGACACAGTATTTGATTGGTTTTGGCATACAGTGTCATGAGAGCAGGCAAGCCATCACATCATGAGGCACTAGGGACACAGTATTTGATTGGTTTTGGCATACAGTGTCATGAGAGCAGGCAAGCCATCACATCATGAGGCACTAGGGACACAGTATTTGATTGGTTTTGGCATACAATGTCATGAAAGCAGGGAAGCCATCACATCATGAGGCACTAGGGACACAGTATTTGATTGGTTTTGGCATACAGTGTCATGAGAGCAGGCAAGCCATCACATCATGAGGCACTAGGGACACAGTATTTGATTGGTTTTGGCATACAGTGTCATGAGAGCAGGCAAGCCATCACATCATGAGGCACTAGGGACACAGTATTTCATTGGTTTTGGCATACAGTGTCATGAAAGCAGGGAAGCCATCACATCATGAGGCACTAGGGACACAGTATTTGATTGGTTTTGGCATACAATGTCATGAAAGCAGGGAAGCCATCACATCATGAGGCACTAGGGACACAGTATTTGATTGGTTTTGGCATACAGTGTCATGAGAGCAGGCAAGCCATCACATCATGAGGCACTAGGGACACAGTATTTGATTGGTTTTGGCATACAGTGTCATGAAAGCAGGGAAGCCATCAATCACATCATGAGGCACTAGGGACACAGTATTTCATTGGTTTTGGCATACAGTGTCATGAAAGCAGGGAAGCCATCACATCATGAGGCACTAGGGACACAGTATTTCATTGGTTTTGGCATACAGTGTCATGAAAGCAGGGAAGCCATCACATCATGAGGCACTAGGGACACAGTATTTGATTGGTTTTGGCATACAGTGTCATGAGAGCAGGCAAGCCATCACATCATGAGGCACTAGGGACACAGTATTTGATTGGTTTTGGCATACAGTGTCATGAAAGCAGGGAAGCCATCACATCATGAGGCACTAGGGACACAGTATTTGATTGGTTTTGGCATACAGTGTCATGAAAGCAGGCAAGCCATCACATCATGAGGCACTAGGGACACAGTATATGAAAGCATCCACGTTCAAACAAGGCTGAAATTGCTGGAACAGTTCTTGAGAAAATGCACAGGAAAGTTACCAGGGAGCCATGTTACACATGTAGTTCTACGGCTGTAAGCAAATATTAGACATTGATCATATGTGCTATACATTTGATAATTTTTCTGGAACTCGTATCAATACTAAATAAATTTGTGTTTGAAATTTGCAATTTGTCATTGTTCCAACTTAACCTTTGTTTTCACTAGGATGCTCACAACTCCATTCTTGTACTAGCTTGGGTCATAGGACACATCATGAAAGAAATTACTCAATTAATGTGCAAGCCATTGCAATTCAAACAAGATGCTACATTTGTATTGGTGCTCAGACAAATACATTTAGATGAAAGTAATATTGGTGATGACATTATTCACAGCAGCAGCGATTTCACTTTTAATTACTCCTCCCTCCCCCCTCCCCCCCCCCCCCCTTTTTAAAAAAAGAAAAAGAAGAAGGAAAAAGTTGTGGTTATGGTGACCTGTCAGACAAATTTCTTTCTACCAACCCTGAGCATTTTTCCTCATCAAGGAAAAGAAACAACCAAACGTTAAAATAAAAAGTGCCTGCCCTTTGAATCAGTGGAGGTAACGGACTGCAGACATGAAGGAGAGCACTATGAACAAATTATTTTTTTTTTAAATTTCTGTTCAAGGGAAATGTTGATTTATATTCAGATGAATCAACTGCATACATGACATTTCATGGAACACACACACACACAAGCAGTTTCAATCTGGCCTTAAAAGGGCTAGCTACTTCTTTGTTTCTCTTTGTTACCTTAACCAGGAATATTTTTTATTTTTTCCCTCCTTGGACAAATTGCCACAAGGCCAAGCAAAGCTGCACAGTTCTTTTCCCACCTCCCATGGAACACAAGATTCAAGGGGAGTAACTCAAATTGTCTCCCTTATACATTGTACTTGGTACTCTCACCAAAGACCATACATTACTGTATGGTCTTTGCTCTCACCAAAGACCATGCTCTCACACAGCTGTCAGGCATTTGCTTCACACATTCATATAGCTCTCAAGCATTTGCTTCACACATTCACACAGCTGTCAGGCATTTGCTTCACACATTCACACAGCTGTCAGGTATTGCTTCACACATTCACGCATCTGTCAGGCATTAGCTTCACACATTCATGTGTCAGTCATTTCTTCCATCTGTGCTTCATGGATGAGGCAGTCTATGTTGTGCTTGAGCACCAGGCGGCGCCAGTCACTTTTGATGGACTGCAGTCTGTCTGCCACAGTCACTGCATAATGCATCTCTGTGCAGCTCAGCATGCCGTCGGTGGAGACTCCTGGAGCTGGCACCATGCTCACCTGGCAGTCTTGCTGCATCTCCAGCTCCTCATCCTCATCCTGAGGACACACAGAATATAGAAAAAGAAATAAGAAATAAGAAAAAGAACAAAGTAAAGCAAACATTAGGAGAAAAAAGGGGGAAAAGTGTGGTTTCAGTTAACCTGACTGACCCTATCATCATCAGTTGACCAAAAACTTTCTCAGTCACAAAGGAAGAGAGAGAGAGAGAGAAAGAGAGAGAGAGAAAGAAAGAGAGAGAGAGAGAGAGAGGAGAGTGAGAAAGAGAGACAGAGACAGAGACAGACAGAGACAGAGACAGAGATAGACAGAGACAGACAGAGACCGAGACAGAGAGAGAGCGAGACAGAGACAGAAGAAAGAAAAATCAAAGGTAAGCAATGAAGGGTGTGCCGTTTCATAGTCTCAATGAGCACTATTTAACACATGTCTCAAGTAAGAGACACATATCCATTTTACTAGTGTGATTACTGAAGTGGGGCATTTGCTTTTGGTCAGGTGAACTTTCAATCTACTTGACTGAATTTCTTCCAAGTCCGCTAACAATTCACTAAACGTTTGGTCAGCCGTGGTTTGTGTTTAACTTAACGTCGTGCTGGACACTTTATGCTGGTCACTGGAACACTGTCAACTTTCGAACGTACTCCCATAGCATAGAAACTGTCATCCGTGTTTGCTTAAGATTCTGCAGACCTTTCGTCTGCCTGAACAGCTTCCCTGGATCTCTTTGCTTTTTCTGCGTCGATTGCCAACATCTTGTCAGCTTCAGCAAAGAGCTTGTCCATTCCAGAAGGCATTTCCTGAAACATTTCATCGAGTTTGTTTACATCTGCCATGGTCAGTCCGTCTACTCCTGATTCCTGCTGTGCTTGCGCGGATATCTTTTGGTGAGCAGCTTTCAGAGCTTCGGTAGTCATCGCAAGCATCTTTCCCATTGACTCACATGTCCTCTTCAGCGTAGATTCCACTGCTTTATCAACGTCATTTCTTGGGGAGTCAGGTGCTGAGTCCTGTGCACTTGAGGAGGTAACTCTCATTTCTGTGCGTGACTCCTCGGCAGTCGAAGAATCAACAGCCGGTAGTGCTAAAGTGCGGAATCCACCGAAATCCACCGGAATCCACCGAAATCCACCGGAATTCACCGAAATCCACCGGAATCCAATTGGAGGATCGCGAATTAATTACAATTTTTATACCGAAACTCACCGAAACTCGCCGAAACTCACCAGATCTCATATATGGTCAAGAGTACAGAGGTGCTGAGTAATGAAATGAAATAAAACCAGAATTGTTGGTCAAATTAGAGGTTTATTGTGTGTGTGTGTGGGGGGGGGGGGGGGGGGGGGTCGACCACGTCATTAAAACGAAATGTTTTTCCTCTTTGTTATGTATTAGCCTTCAGACTAACCAAGATTACATGTGTGGGTGATGTAGGTGACCGTACAACAGCTACAGCTTTCAACAGTCCCACATAGCATGAAAACGTTTTTAAAATGTTTGAATGGTTTGATTTACGTTTACGGTTCACAATGAAACATTAAGAAAATGTGTTAGAAATGTCGACGCAAAAACTGTTTAAATGCGAACTTAAAAAAATGGTTTATAAATGTTGACGCAAAAACAGTTTGAATGCGAACTTCTTTGAAACATTAATTAAATCTATTTTGCCTATAGCACTGCAAACCTGCAATTAGGTCCGAATGAAAAACATTTTACTTTTTTTAAATCATAAGTCGCCCATGTGTCCTGCTACCCTTTCTCGAGTTATATATGAAACTTACAGAAGTAAAATTTTAAATTTTAATTTAAGAATAACATCAAATTTAATTTCGTCCTGTCCCTTTTCCCCCCTCCCTCTCCCTCCTCCCCCCCACCCCCTCCCGCCCTCTCTCTCTCTTTCTCTCTCTAATTGTTATGATATTTGCATTTCTTTCTTGTCAAATTCTGAAAGAAATATATGTATGTTTATCTCAATAGAGAAATCCTTGTTTTGTCCTGATGTATTACTAATCGGAGCACATCCTCCATAACTTTTTTGGGCCATTATATGTCTTAAAAACCTTTTCATATTTTCCAGAAACATTAGATTAACATGATCAGAAAACGTTTTTTAAATGTTTTCCTGTGCATTTCAGTAACGTTTTAGAAACGTTTCTGGTAAACGGAAAAGAAACAAAATTCAAACCATTATAAAACAGTTTTAAAACGTTTTAGATTGTTTTGTGGGTGATGTTTGTGTGCGTGTTTGTGCGTGTTTGTGTGGGTCATATCCCAGATAGCATTTAAAGCGGGCCCCATACCGGGCCAATGTCGGCCAGACGTGCGTGCGGGCCCAGCACTGGCATCTGGAGCTGGCCCCGTGCTGGATATGAGAATTTGTCCCACACTGGCCCTCCCACCATTCATGCCTTTTCAGAGACCTGTATGAATATGCTGATCATACTACATGCATTGCAGGTTTGAAGGAATCACACGGTATGCTGCTCTGTTTCTTGGTGCACTGTTTGGCGCACACTGTGCATGGATATTTGATCGGCATTGTCAATAACTTGTAAACACACACGCACTCACACACAAAAGCAAACTCGGCCCATCAGAAGGATCGTAGCATCTTACTACAAGGACCCGCTTTTTTTAAAACTGAGTTGAGCCTGTTGAGATCACAAAATACCCAACACTGAATATGAATCACTCCGACCGAAACTGAATCTTAATCCGTTCAACACAACTCAAACTCAAACCACACACACACACACACACACACACACCACACACACACAATAAACCTCTAATTTGACCAACAATTCTGGTTTTATTTCATTTCATTACTCAGCACCTCTGTACTCTAGACCATATATGAGATCTGGTGAGTTTCGGCGAGTTTCGGTGAGTTTCGGTATAAAAATTGTAATTAATTCGCGATCCTCCAATTGGATTCCGGTGGATTTCGGTGGATTCCGGTGGATTTCGGTGGATTCCGGTGGATTTCGGTGGATTCCGGTGGATTCCGCACTTTAGCACTACCCATCAACAGCGGACAAAGTGGTTTTGGTCGTCTTCTTGCTTGAACTGGAGGATGCCATCTTCGACTTCTGGAGTGTTCAGAGTGGGGACCGTCAGTTTTGGCTGATGATCACATCGATACGCAGCTACACTGAGACTGAAGTGTTGTGGACTGACCCTTGTAACTCCAACACGTGAGCGAATGTCAACGACACCAGGTGCGAATTCTACATGAGGAATGATCACTTCCAGACCCACAACTTGCAGTCAGCGTGTGAACACAGCTCGCCTGCTCCCATACCCACCCCCACCCCCCACCCCCACCAACCTTTCCCCATCCCCTACCCCTGTTGCTTCCGAATCAGCCCCATCCTAATTCTAACCCCACCCCCAACCCCTACCCCCTTTCCTCTATGCCCTTTTCTCCTTACTCATTCGGAGCCTTCAAAACAACAGGTGGAGTTGAACAGTACCTCTATAATCTGGACAAGAAAGAAATTAGGGATACTTTCATCAGATTCAAAATGGGTGTTACTGATTTGTATATACATAAATATAACAACGAAGGAAATGCCAGCAAATCATTGCGTCCATTTTTCCGAGAGCAAGATAAAACAAAACATTAACAACATATTTTACTGTGCTGTACTGCCCTATATGATTTGAGAGCACGCTGCATATTTACAAGTTTTCAGCCTGTTGTTGTGGTTGTTGTGGTTGTGTGGTTGTTGTGGTTGTGTGGTTGTTGTGGTTGTGTGGTTGTTGTGGTTGTTGTGGTTGTTGTGGTTGTGTGGTTGGAGTGGTTGTTCTGGTTGTTTTGTTGTTGTGGTTGTGGTTGTTGTTGTGGTGGTTGTGGTTGTGGTTGTTGTGGTTGTGGTTGTGGTTGTTGTGGTTGTTAAGGTTCAAGTTGTTTCTGCTGCTGTTGTTTCTACAGCTGCTGTTTCTGCTGCTGCTGTTCTTGCTGCTGCTCCTGCTGCTGTTGCTGCTGCCACTGTTGCTTTTGCTGTTGTCGCTGCTAATTTGCTGTTGCTGCTGCTCTTTTTTTAACTTTTCGACTCGCATTGTGTAAGCACAGTTCCCTGTTTCAGCTTATATCTCTTCCAGTGGTCATTCTCTAGAAACTATACATCGATTCTGCACGCTATAACCCAGTCAGCACAAACATTAATGGCAATGATGTCTAATATATTTTTTCAGTCTTTGTACCTTGCAGAAATTATTGTTCAAATTTTTTATCGTAGTAAGTTTCATAAAACCGTGAAAAGTCCACTGTTCTGCTTTCAGTCCGTTTTTTTCCCTGAACTCCCCTACGTGTTGCCATGGCCTTACCAGAGTGGCCTCCCTTTGATGACAACTGAGCTACAACACCAGATGGCGCTGTCTGCGTGGCAGTTGTCAGCTGACAGGGAACTTCAGCCCCGCCCATTTATCCCACACCCTTCACTCGGTTTTCCTCCTAACCTGCAGTCTCGTACACGTATCATAGGTGAGGCAGCTGCTTGGATCAGAGGTGCTGATCATCCACTTTACTTCACAGATAGAGACACATATGCAGCCACAATGCAGTGACTTGACTGAGAAACATTCCCAGACGGAACCTGTGAAGTCCTATGTGTGTGTGTCTTGCAGGCGGTCCTTCCCCGAGTATTCTCAAGGATATTTCGATACCTTACTTGGCACTTTTACTTGCGTGCTTTGTCTAAAGAGACCGTTGAAATGTGAAGTATGTCACAAACGCTTTGGTTTTAGATGTGAATTAGAAAATCACATGCTCGTTCACACAGGGGAAAAACCGTATGTTTGTGAATTCTGTGAAAGAGGTTTTTCTTTTAAATCCAATCTGACACGTCACAAGCATGCCCATATGGGACTCACTCGCATTAATCTTAAAGATTCGTAAGAAGCCTAATCCTCAGTAACGTCATGATCGGGTAAATACCTTCATGTTGCAATATTTTCTGTAAATACGCCTCATTTTACAAATAACTCCTTGCGGATACAAAAAATAGTATAGCAGAAAGTTAAGTCTCACATGACAAAAGACTCGCTCATGAAGTTTACAGGAAACAAACATCACAACTAGGTGTTTACCCTTTTTTCAGAAAGCAGTAATAAAACAAATAGTAACTTCTCAGGAGTAGAAACATTTGAGGATCTGAAATATAAGACATATTGTAAAAATCTTCAGGGGGAAAAATAATAACTTAAAAAAAAACAAAGCATAGCGTATTGAGCATGTGGTGTATAAGATGTCTAAATACATGTGTGTTCAAGAGGAGTAAATGCTTGGAAAACTTGTGCAAACAACCCATCATTAACCTTTCTCAGAGGCAAGACTACTTAAATGGAAACTATTCTAACACATGTGAACAGTTCCGGCTCATTGTTACTCGGTAGATGATGAAGTTCATTGACTAATTCTAAATGTCGTCTGTTCCTTCTGTGCGAGTAAGTGGCAACAGATTACAAACAGTTGTTGTCATGCCTCGGGTTTGTATATACAGTACACCTCATGAAGGATGTGTACTTTCCACAAGTACTGCCATTTCTCTGTTGACCAGTTGTCTTGGTACAGACTCATTCACTAGTATCACGATTTCTCTGTAGACCACTTGACTAGTTGTGCGTGTTTGATATAGATTAATTTACAAGTGTTACAATTTCTCTGTAGACCAGTTTGCTAGTTGTGTGTGCTTGATGTAGACTCATTTACAAGTGTTACCATTTCTCCGTAGATCAGTTTGCTAGTTGTGTGTGCTTGGTATAGATTAATTTACAAGTGTTACAATTTCTCTGTAGACCAGTTTGCTAGTTGTGTGTGCTTGATGTAGACTCATTTACAAGTGTTACCATTTCTCCGTAGATCAGTTTGCTAGTTGTGTGTGCTTGGTATAGATTTATTTACAAGTATTACCATTTCTCTGCAGACCAATTGACTAGGTGTGTGTGCTTGATATATACTCATTTACAAGTATAACCATTTCTCTGTACACCAGGTGACTAGTTGTGTGTGCTTGACATAGACTCATTTACAAGTATTACCATTTCTCTGTAGACCATTTCACAGGTTGCGTGTGCTTGATGTAGACTCATTTACAAGTACTACCATTTCTCTATAGACAAGTTTACTAGTTGTGTGTATCTGATGTAGGCTCATTTTGAGATCCAACTGAAAGAGCACATCACAACGAGAAAGTTCTCATGATGACATGGAATAGTTTAGGTTTGTTTGTTTGTTTGTTTTATATGAATAATGGATGCAGTGATAACAGTGTAGTGTCGACACTCATTTCTCGTGTCTAAAGCTTCTTTGTGGACCTGAGAATTTGTGCTTTTATATTTTTTCCCCGTAACTTTTTTTTGAGGCGGTAGGGTTTTATTAATGGCGTTTTGTCATCTCGTGACATTGAGGAAAGAACACATCAGCGTCGAAACTGCAGTAGAATAAATCTGAATCAGACAATGCATCATCGTGTGCAACATTTCTATTGTAGTACACCTATCTTTGCCTAGCTTAGTCTGTTTTATCTGTCTCATTTTCTCAGAGGTGGAAGGTGGAATAATCTCAGAGATAATAACCATGAAGCAAGCAAAGGAGATGTGATGAAACGAAAGTCGGAGTGGATAGGACACACCCTACGAAAATGAACTGACAAAGACACAAGGCGGGCACTGGACTGGAGTGCACAGAGGAAGAGAAGACCTGAGCAGCCAAAGCAGACAAGGTGAAGATCAGGCAAGAGCGGGCAGACTGACGTGGGCCCAGCTGAGGGGAGCTGTGCAGAACCGGGTCCGTCGGTGTGGTTGAGGCCGTATGCTCCACAGGGTGTCCACGGGAATAAGTAAGTAGGCAAAGGAGGATGGTTGTAGATGTTAAGAATTCGGAGTATTATGTATGTGTGGGTTCTTGTAAAGCGCAAAACTTCACGCCCACGGGCATGTTCAATGCGCACAAAGAAAAAAGAATCAGCCTTTAAAGAGATATGTTTTAAGTCCATTCTTAAAATGAGAGAGTTTGGAGGACTTTCGGAGCAGTTCAGGAATGTTGTTGCAATAGCTGGGTCCCATAATACTGAAAGATCTTATGTTCCCCGGATGCGTTCCGATAACACGCGTCTAAAGCCCATGCGAAGCCGGGCGCTGAGTGGTCGCGAGACTTTACTCATTTCGCGCAGTTTTCTATTGATTGGTTATCTAATAATAGGACCCACTGTATCCTTGCGCTGTTGCATTTATATACTGACCTATTTCTATATATGAGAGTCATATTCTTCAGAAGAGCAGAATTTCTTGCAAACTGCGAGCATGAAAAACTGTTGCGTCCAAAATTTCCGCCGCTCCGAATTTCTCACAGCCAATCAACAAAAACGGTGCTGAAAAAGAAAACATGCGCTCAAGTGAGCTATATGATGCCATCATCAACTACGTCTTTGGTGTCATATTGATGAGTGGCGCGCAGCTATCTTAGACAGCCAATCAGCGCCCAGCTTTGCGCGAGATGTAGTCACGGTCGTTCCGATACTCTCTATGGTTACCGGGGGCCACTTTATTGGAGTGCTGAAGTGGCCCCCAAATCCCACCAGTCGGGGGTTCCAGCTGATGAGAGGGCATTGGATAGCTCCGGCCTATGTTGTCGCTCTTGTATCTGGATAGATGGTTGGATGGATAGATGATGGATAGATGGATGGTTGATGGATGGATAGATGATAGATAGATGGAGGAGGGAGTTAGTTTTAGAGCCTCTCAGCATTGTAGGTCGCGGGTTCATTCCCTGCCAGTGGTCCTATATTTGTTCCTGTCTGTCCCACGCAGGGCTTGAGGCCTGTATGTTACACTACTCAACGTGTTTCATGTAGTCCAGCCATTAACATAGTCATGTACAAGTTTACCTCAAAAGAAGTAAAGGAGCAAATATCAAATGAGGTGAAAACAAAAATAAGAATCTCTTTATAATTATCCAAATTTAAATCTAAATTTTGTTTTTATAAAACCGTATCAAGATTCTAAGAGTATGAAAACGTTCGCGGTGGCTGAGGATGACTCTATTAAAGGATTCGTGTTTTTAATTGCAGTTCGAAATTGGTCATTGCTGGATATGTCTAGAGTAAACAGAAACATGCACACAAAAGAATGAACGAATAGATGATATGAGTAAAAGCAGACAGAGAAAATGATGGAATAATTGATTGACTATTTATTTACAAAGGATAGAATCCTAGGCACATCTTCCTTTCTTACAAATTGTCCTAGCTCATAAAGAATTGACAATTCTGGGACACTCACCAGCCTCTCCTATTCTTGGCCTGATGAAGGAAGAGTCTTCCGAAAGCCTGCCACGTTTCAGGACGGACGAAGCAACAGTGCGCGCCTGCCAGAAGAGAAGCCACTAATCGAAGAGCCACACCCTGTGGACACGAGCTACAGCTCTCCACGAACAGCTCTTCCATCGAGCGTACGCTCACTCCACCTGTTCAGGGCCATCTCCACTCCTGGAAAGAATACAGTCGTTTGCTGTTGTTTTTTCATTCTTTTTTTCCTTTCAGTGAAAATTTCGACCGACCCCGGCACTCCATAATTTTGCATTAGAAGGAAGTAACGTCTTACTACGTGAGTACGTGAAAGCTGCTTAAGAAAAAGTAACTACTTAGGATGCATAAGTCGGAAGTGGTGGTTCCTTCGCGATTGAGTAAAACAACCCGAATTCTACTACAGCCAGCACCCATGAGCACAGCCGTAGTCACAGCGAAGTTAACCTCCATTGTTATTTTTGGTTCGCGCAGAAACCGTTGTATTTTGAGGATGCTTGAAACCCTTCAAAAGGAATCGTAAGCAATGAACAGCATTAATTTATCAAAGCAAAAGGTCATGTAAGTTCCTAAGCGCCGAAGCATTTGTTAACATTATGTACAAAGCTAGTTTTATCTAATGCCATATAAACGATACGTCTGAATTGCATTTGTGTAATGAGAACACTGTTCAGCTAAAGTGCTTTAATTTTTTAAAGGAGGAAATGTGGGTCGACGTACGCCAGGACCTCACGAGTTTGGTGGGAAACGTGAAGATGACAGCATTTACGTACACATTTGACAAGACAGAATATTTACAGGCCGCAAAAATCTACTTGATTCGTTCAAAGACGAATACATCTATAATACATTTTTATTTCATCGGTCTGAAATAATTATTGGAAATCGCAAATGAGTTGGACGAAGACTTGCATGTGGACACATGCGTTATCTGTCAAAAGGCAGACGACAGCCAAAGACGCTTGCACATGCGCACAAAGACAGGATTCCCAAGATTCCATCTAGTTACTACATACATCTACAGTCACTAATACAACGCAAATTATATCCCATGCATAGCAAATAACGTCTGACGTAACCCCTATATTATTTCCTTTAGTAGTACATCTTGCTCATGAGGAATCTTCTTTTCTCCTCATGCATACGGGACCTGGATAGGTAAGAAAAAGCACACGGTAGCTAATGTATGCACAACAGTTGGCAAAGTTATATGAAAAATATGATAAACAATAACAAAGATTTTAGTAGATGCTTTTGACAAATGTTAGCTTAGTGAGTCTTCAAGTTCAAGCAACAGCATGTAATATGCACAGGCGGTATCGTATTAGGGTACATCAGTGAGATCATCTGCGTAGACAATCATGTATGGATGTTTTGAAAGATCTCATAGAAGCATTGTTATTTAGGTGCAATGGGAGTGTATTCCATATCATAACACCCGAGTACGTAAGACTGCCTTTACAAATGTCTTCTCTAGGTTGTGATATAATAAAGGTTTTGCGGGATAGCAA
Organism: Theodoxus fluviatilis; assembly: GCA_034096865.1. Classification (NCBI taxonomy): domain Eukaryota; kingdom Metazoa; phylum Mollusca; class Gastropoda; order Cycloneritida; family Neritidae; genus Theodoxus; species Theodoxus fluviatilis. The sequence goes on along the minus strand of JAWQFJ010024126.1, from coordinate 1,575 downwards.
ATGTCTCTTTTGGGGACGATTGAAGACATCAAAAAGATATTTCGTTTCTCGTGAATGAGCAATTTTGTGCATAAGGATGCATATATTTAGGACGAGGTCTTTTTGGAAGGGTAGAAATCCAAAATGTATCAGCTTTTCATCCATAGACAATGTTGAGTCTGAAATAATAAGTTCGGCAGCTCGTCAGATTTAATCTTGTTTAAGTGCACTGCTATGGAGCCATGCAATACAACAAATGCAAAATTAATATGGGAATTATGTGCGCGTTCAAAAAATATTATATGCATACCTCAGAATAGAGCAAGAAGATATTCTTAGCGATAGTTTTTCATAAGGAATTTAAAGGCTGTTCCCCAGTTAATTGTTCATCAACAGTTATGCATAGTACTCTGTGTTCTAAGACTTGGTCAATGATTTTGTTGTCTCTCAGGGTGCACTGGATGAAATTTACGCTTCTGTCGCCTACGCTGATAATGGTGTCATCTGCGAACATAGTGTATTTCATATTTTCGTTTGATAAACTCAATGGCAGATCATTGATATACAGGCTGAAGACCAATGGACCTTAACTTGAGCCTTGTGGATCCCCTCACTTTACAACTCGTCTCGAGGAATACGACTCGTTGACATAGATGCATTGACTTCTATGTGTCAAGCATGATCGGAAAAGGAGATAGATGTTGGATATTTAAGGTAACATAGAGCGTTTACTAAGGAGACTTTTGTTGTCAACTAGGTCAAAGGCCTTTTTCATGTCCAAGAAAATAGTACCAGGCAGTTCGAAGTTGTTTATGGATGACAGGGGATATGGAAAACCAAAGAGATAGGGAGAAGAGCTGGCAACAAACCATCCAAACGAAGTGCGGTGAAGTAAGGAAAAGTGCATGAAGAAAGATATAGGTAAGTTTTAAAAAGCGACTTCTGACGCATATCTAGGTCTCAAACCGATTTACGCTTTACTGGGTCACATGATTAGTGCTTCACTTCTTCACAACATTGACAGATAGGACACACAGTCAGGTATCAGTACAAACTCCACTTCCTGGGCCCGTATGAAGGAAAATTCCTCATTGGTAAGACTTACTGCAAAAGTAAAAGTTACGTCAGACGTTACTTGCTATGCATGGGCAGTAAGTTGCGTTGTAGTTGTGACTGTAGAGGTATGTAGTAATTAGTTATGGGGAATCCCGGGAAACCCGTCTGTGTGCACATGTGAAAGCGTCTTTGGCTGTCATCTGCTTGTTGGCAGACAACGCATTATGTGCGCGTGCAAGTCCTCGTGCAACTCATTTGCAATTTCCAATATAGTATGGCGATGAAATATAAATTTAGTGTAGATTTTTTAATCGTCGAATGAATCGAGCGGATTTGTGCAATCAATATTCTGTCCCGTCTGTTTCGTTGCATATGCGGATGAAACGCGCGTCAACGCTGTCATATTTCATGTTGACGTTAGTTTACGTGATTGGAGGGAAATTTGCAGCGCTTACCATTCTAGACGCTGTCGACACAGACATAGACACGTTGATTGACACCTTCAACACAGCGGTGACTGAAACGGCCAGTGAGATCCTT
>JAWQFJ010024125.1:0-11262 GCA_034096865.1 Theodoxus fluviatilis | reverse complement strand
CGACGTCAGTGCTTGCAAAGCAAATGTAGTCCACGTAGCCCTGTAATGGGTTCGGGATTAATATCTCAGGATATGTTTATTTGATCCAGCGGAGCAACTTGTCGATTCCCTGCTGGAAAATGATTGTTACGGACCGGCTAACTGGGCCTCAGGTTAGCCTAGCCCGCACAAATGAAAGTAAACAAGAAAAAACACGAACACCAGCACAGATGTATAACGAGGTGTATTAGGCACACACAAACACAATCTCTCACCAGCTCCGGCCCACACCCGGGCTCTCAGGAGCTAACGTGTGGCCCCCGCCAACACTCGGTCTACAGACTCAAGCTCAAGCTCAAGCGCTCAAGAGGCCCCCGCCGACAGTCTCCAACTTGGCCCCTGCCGGTAGAGCTCCTAGCCTCCGCTTTCGTCTCCGCACTCGCCGTAACAAAGAACCCTGAAAATAACATAAACTCACTCATCCGTTCCTTCACTATCAGTCATAATACATCCGCAGTATTTACAAGGTAGAAGGATAACAGATAAAATCAGCACTCACCCGTCTCCCTTGGGTTGAATCGCTCGAGTGTCGTACACAGCTTCCACTCGGCAAATATACAATCAATCAGATCATTCGCTCGCACGTGAACACTCCTCAGTCACTTCGTCACCAACGCATATTAAAACTAATCACAGTCAAAACCTAATCACGTGCACACACCATTCCGCACATTCGATTGGTAACAACCACCCACCCATCAAGCCGAACAAGTTCCTGCAACGTGTAGCTTCACTCCGGCATAATCCGCGACACCATATCCGCCTGCGAATTCCAGCGGCCTTCACTCGGTAGGAGATGGAACCTCCGTCAAATACCGTGAACGGCGACCCTAAGTCTGGCAGCATTTCCTTGGGCACCCCTGTGCGGGAAAAAAACCTGCTCCAGTGCTTCTGCCACAGCCTCCGTCTAAATCGAGCACAGCGCCACGGCCCCCGAACAGCGCGCCGCCACCTCGACCAACGCGAGGACACACTTGTCTCCCCTGGACAAAGGAGGAGTCAATGGGCCTACAATATCCACGGGAACCACCAATCGACAACTCGTCGTCATGAGAATTGTGAGTAAGAGGAACATCAGACCTCTGCAATGACTGCACCCTCTGAGGGGCGATGTCTAACTGCGGACATTTTGCAGTAAGTAGAGGCCGGAAGGGCTTTACCCCAGCCTGATCCTGGGCCCTCGTCTGCACAGCCCGCACTATCTATGTGCATTGGAACTGAGCTCCTGGTATCCTACCCAGAATGACGTCACACACGGATTATCAATGACGCAAGCATCAACCTCTCCCTTGAACACCGGAGTATCCAATCTGACCCGTGCGACTGGTAGCTTGACAATATCACATGCGAACTGTCGACAACGCAGCACGCAAAATGTTCTTCGATTCGTTGAATTTCGACTGGGCAGTGTTGTTTAGGCAAGCGACAGTCATTTCTGATTACGTCAATGGCCTTACTTTGGTGTGCACACCACAGACGAGTGAGCTCCACCCTGTTGATGATGGGATTGTCCTCGTTGACGCAAGGAGCGACATGGGCTTCCCTAAGCGCGCTTGGATCGCGCTCTCTCGTGATGCAAGTGAAGATTCGGTTGGGAATGTCGGTCAGTAACAATTCAATGGTGCAAAGAATCGCATCCAACATACACGAATCATTCAACGGCAAAATTTCGGGTGGGCAAACAGGGAAGCAGTAGAGTATTCGAATCACACATTTCACAAAAGGAAGGCTGTACGGGGATCCATTCGGCTTTGTTGCCTGAAAGTGACCCTCACGAAAAAAAATGTATGTCAGCAGAGTAAACAAAGCACTTCATCGATAGGGGTTGGGGTGGTAGAAAGTTTGCTTCACACGCAATGGGCTGGTTGAAATTTTCCTGAAGCCTCTTTCCATCCTTTCAAAGTTCTCTCATTCGTCCACACTGCACGCTCGGGACCAAGAAACAAACGGCCCTTTTCAGGGCCAAAAGTTTTAAAATAAAGAAAGAATACTATTAGTCGGAAGATTTTGTCACGACCTATCTTTGGCACTTTCATAAAGGAGGTCCACGATTCATTGTCGAAGGTGTCAATTCGAACAGAGGCGGGCTCGTACATACCTCGTCGCGTGGACATCTGTTACCTGTGATGATTCGTATGGCATATGTTATCTTTGATGATTCATATGACATCTGTTACCTGTGATGATTCACATGGCATCTGTTACCTGTGATGATTCACGTGGCATACACTGCCTGTAATAATCCATATGGCATATGTTACCTGTGATGATTCGCACGGCATCTGTTACCTGTGATGATTCACGTGGCATATGCTGCCTATAATAATCCATATGGCATATGTTACCTGTGATGATTCATATGACATCTGTTACCTGAGATGATTCATATGACCTTTATTACATGTGATAATTCATATGACATCGGTTACCTGTGATGATTCATATGGTATCTCTTACCCGAGATAATTCATATGGCATCGGTTACCTGTGATGATTCATATGGTATCTGTTACCTGAGATAATTCATATGGTATCTGTTACCTGAGATAGTTCATATGGTATCTGTTACCCGAGATAATTCATATGGTATCTGTTACCTGAGATAATTCATATGGTATCTCTTACCCGAGATAATTCATATGGCATCGGTTACCTGTGATGATTCATATGGTATCTGTTACCTGAGATAATTCATATGGTATCTGTTGCCTGAGATAATTCATATGGCATCTGTTACCCGAGATAATTCATATGGTATCTGTTACCTGAGATAATTCATATGGTATCTGTTACCCGAGATAATTCATATGGTATCTGTTGCCTGAGATAATTCATATGGCATCTGTTACCTGTGATGATTCACATGGCATCTGTTACCGGTGATGATTCACATGGTATCTGTTACCTGTGATGATTCACATGACATCTGTTACCTGTGATGATTCACATGACATCTGTTACCTGTAATGATTCACATGGCATCTGTTACCTGTGATGATTCACATGGCATGTTACCTGTGATGATTCACATGACATCTGTTACATGTGTTGAAGCGATTACTCATCGTGATCACCCTGCGAGACAACTTAACGCGTGAAATCCAAATATAATGTGTTGGCATATTAAAAATTAAAAACATGTCGCAAGCATCTGCAACGTTACAATGAATACCTAGACTTATTTCCTCTGCCATAAGAATAAACGGTTGAATCGTTATTAGTCTCTGTAAACTTAATATCATTCAGTTTATTGCACTCACAAAAAACTAATGTCTGCAAGTGCTAACTTTTTTTTTGGAATTCTTTAATTCTTTTGAAATCATATCGATGCTCTTTGTTATGTGTACTTTAATCATCTTACTGGAAAAATTTATCACAATGTCTTTTTTCTTATGGGGTGATGCCTACTGTTCCTTGCACAACTTGAAACTTGATTTTTTTTTTCAGGTCAGTGGTAGACAAACTCAGGAGGGGTGAAACCATCGAACCAGAGTCATTCGATTGTGTGACAATGTACTTCAGTGACATTGTCAAGTTCACCAATTTGGCTTCCCAGTCCACGCCCATTCAGGTGCCGTGTTGTCATTCTGCCTGAGATGTTTTCCTTGTGTTTGCAGTGTGTGTGTGTGTGTGTGTGTGTGTGTGTGTGTGTGTGTGTGTGTATGTGTGTGAGTGTGTGTGTTTGTGTGTATGTGTGTGTGTGTGTGTGTGTGTGTGTGTGTGTATGTGTGTGTGTGTGTATCTGTGTGAGTGTGTGTGTTTGTGTGCGCGTGTGTGTGTGCGTGTGTGCGTATCTGTGTGTATGCTTGTATCTGTGTGTGTGTGTGTGTGTGTGTGTGTGTGTGTGTGTGTGTGTGTGTGTGTGTGTATCTGTGTGAGTGTGTGTGTTTGTGTGCGCGTGTGTGTGTGCGTATCTGTGTGTATGCTTGTATCTGTGTGTGTGTGTGTGTGTGTGTGTGTGTGTGTGTGTGTGAGTGTGTGTCTGTGTGCGTGTGTGTGTGAGTGTGTGAGTGTGTGTGTGTGTGTGTGTGTGTGTGTGTGTGTGTGTGTGTGTGTGTGTGTGTGTGTGTGTGTGTGTGTGTGTGAGTGAGTGAGTGTGTGTATGAGTATGTGTGTGTGTATGTGTGAGTGTGTGTGTTTGTGTCTGTGAATGTGTGTATGTGTGTGTTTGTATGTGTGTGATTAGGCGTGCGCGCGCGCGCGCGTGTGTGTGTGCGTGTGTGTGTGTGTGTGAGAAAGAGAGAGAGAGAGAGAGAGAGAGAGAGAGAGAGAGAGTAAACGAGAGAGAGATAGTTCACGAGATAAAGAGATAAATCGAGTAAACGAGAGAAAGAGAGAGATATTTGACTTTGAATTCTTTATTGTTAGGCCGGCAGTCCGTCACAATGTTACAATATTTTGGGGAACTTCGCCAATTTGTTACATAATAGACAAACTACATTTCGAAAAATAATTAGTGAGGTAGCATGTGGGTGATATCCACACACACATGTATACAGAGATACAATACTTAGTGGTATGTAAACTTGTACGCATATTAATCGCCACCATGTTGCTGACGGTACGTAATGGCGTAGTAAATAAACATGGCAACCTTATTCGTTTTTGTGTATCCTTGACCGTTTATTAGGACTTCAATCGTGCGGCCCCCAGTATCTATGTATTCTATATAACTTTTTAGGTACCTTTCTCTAAGCTCATTATATAGGGAGCATTTAAGCAAAAAATGAGTTTTGTCTTCGATACAATATCTGCAGAATAAACAGCGTTTCTCTTCGTTATTAAACATATTACTTCGTTAATCGTTTCTTCCTAATCTAAAGCGCCTAAACGCTACTCTAAATGTTGTAATATTGATATTTCTCAAGTATTTTTCACATTACAGATCATGTTTAAATGATCTATAAAGCGCAATTTGCTTACTGACATTGATCTTCCAATGCCATTCTTGTCTATAGCAATTTTTGCAGCCTGATTTTTAACTTTTTCATTAGGAACACCTATATTGTGCCATACGAAGGCAAAACCCGACTTGCACATATATTCTTTAATCGGTTTAGCCAGTTTAGCTCGTCGGGAATAGTTTCTGCACTAGACACTAGAGCAAATAAGTGATATCTCTCCACATTGAGGTGCTCTTTTAATCTCCATAGCTCTGACTCGTACAGTAACGAATGTTGTACTTGTGCAATGAACAATTTAATGAATAATTTCGGATTACGAGTGTGAAGTGCCCACATTGTTTTTAATAGTTGAAGAGTTTTACGTTTCCCTTTAGTTGCTACATTGCAAAGGGGTACCGATTCTGATAGTTTGGTCGTAAAGGTGTACTCAAATAGTCGACTACACTGTCCCCGTGTTGATAAACGTAAGTAAATGTCCCATCTTCATCTCCTTTGCTGCTACCGTTCTCTATGTAAATATGATGTACTCTGCATAGTTCAATTAAAATCTCGCCAACTTGGTTAAGACACCTATCTTGGGAATTCCTTACTGCAGAATAGCCAGGGCAGAAGCAAACGTTTACCTCATCAAATTCATTCTGATCATTCACATCCGAATGCAGATTCCAGTTACCTGTTCTTGCAGTTAGATCTCCACATATCACAGTTGTGGCGTTGGGATATGTTTGTCCAATATATAATAACATTTCTTCAAGCTGATCTATGTTGCAATTAATGAATTTATATCTGTAGTACGAGGAGTTTACTGGAGGAATGTTAACACACACAATAATGATGTCTGGCCAAGCAGGGCTACGTACTCTCAATACTAAAATATTGTCATGATTGCATGGAATTAGTGATACCTTCTTTGGAAACGACTTCTTAACTAGAATTACTACTCCTGCATAACGTCTTCCCTGGTAAGACAACTTGATTGCTGGAGAGTGAAAAATAAGGTAATCGGAGAAATAAATTGAGAAATCAAAATATTCTTAAGTAAACGTCTCAACCAAACAAAATAAGCTAAAAGAGGAAATATACTGGACGAAACCCGGTTCTGCTAGTCTGGAAGACAAGCTCTCAATGTTTCACAGCACCACGTCCATACTTACTCTTGGCGAGTATACTGCCGCAGGTTGTCCCGATAAACTAACAGTATCGAGGTCGCGGTCTCAGCAAGGCCGTCAGTTGGGAGACCGTGCATATGCGGGACTGTGCAAGATCGCTGTTTCAGAGTGAGAGCTACGCAGACGGCAACGCCAACCACTTTCCTGGCTGCAGTTTTCGGCAGCCAGGCCCTCTGTAGTTGTGGAAGTTCTGTCCAGGTCTGTCCTAGCGTCCGCGGGAGTATCTTCGAATTCTTCCTCTGTAGCTTCTACCTCCTTTGGCTCCTCTGGGGCGAGTTTCAAAATAGGTAATCGATCTTGGTCGCAAGATTTTGATTCGCAGTAAGAGCTAGCTAAGAAAGAAACTACCCAACATTCCCTCGTTCTAGCCTCATTTCGAACTTTTGTCTCCATGGTCACAGCGTACACAAATATCCGTGTACTTCGACATCACCATAATCCAACAACATTCTGAAGTCTATCTTGCATCTTTTTCTCATTCCATAACCTAACATGCACAAAAACTCAAAATATAAAATAAGTCCAAAAGCGTCACTCCTACTGACACGATGCTCATGCTGTCCGCCATCTTGAATCTCACTAGCTAGTCACCTCTCCAGCTGCCTCGCTCAATCTCCCCTCATCTACGATTGGCTCGCGAGCAAGTAAAGAATGAAACTGCCCAATCGGCGAGATCTGCGTAGCTCTACCGAGATTTTCGCATATTGAAACTCGCCCCTGGTGGACGAGTGACGCTCTTCTCCTCTGTGTCTCTTCTAAGCCAGTCAAGCAGAGAGCGCTGGGAACTCTCTGCACGCTCTGGGCGTGCATTCAGAAGACTGCCACAGTGAGTTCATCGCAGTCCTAAGGTCGTGCACCAGCTGGCGCACGTGAAGCACGTCCTTGTTTCTCTCCTACCAACTGTCAGTTCTTGCGTGCTTCGGTGCCTGGCAACGGCGTGTTTTCACCCCTGGCTACACATTGGCTAGAGGCTGAACGGGAAGCAGCAGTAACAATGTTCGTCGACAATTGAAACCAGGTAGGGGATACCGATGCTGCATCAGCTTCCCCAACGTCCATCTCAGGGGGTTTCGGGCCCACCACATTCACTGTAGCATCGCGAAGACTAACGTCTGTCTGAGCTCAGTAATCTTCCCAAACATATTCAGAAAGGGTAATCAAATTCCTTTCGTTTTCAAAATGAGTCTGTCTCTTTCTGCGCACTTTAGAAGATTGAGTGGGGTAGCTGGCTTGGCTTGGGTGCATCGAGGTGTGCTCCGCTGCGTCGCTTCTTTTCCCTCTCGTACTCGTCTGCCGATTTTCCAACTATCAGCTGCACTGTGCGCGGGGCCTGCATCGTGTCTACGCTCTTCAATGGTCCGACTGCTGTCTCTGTTGTTTTGACGTGGAGCACGCGTGGGGTGCAAAACAATGGAGTCTCTGTAGAAGAGTTGGTTGTTTCTAAAGTACCCCACTCGTCCCTCCCTACGCAGATCGCGTAATAGTGCTGCCTGTCTCGCCGTCAGGTACCCGGATATCTTCACTCCTTTTGCTCTGAAAGGTTTCCTGCCACTTTAAAGGAGTGCGCGCTTATTCCACCATGATGCGAGAGAGACGATGATTGGTCGAGGTTGCCTGTGCTGCTGACTACGAGGGCCGTGTCTGTGCACACGCACAGTATCCATCTTGCCTCAGTCCGCCTCAGGCACAGCATCCACCACAGTGCTGAGACAGTCCCAGTACGATTCTCTTCCTACCTCTGCAACACTGAGTAGTCTGATGTTATTCCGTTTTGCCTCTTGTTCGCAAATTCGAAGAAAAATAAAGGAACGGGGTTCTATTACTCACACGGTCCTGTTGTGTGTCGCACTTGGGATAACTAGGGGTCCACCCGATGAATAAACACAACCACAGTCCTTGATACACAGGGTGAAAATGAAGGAGCTCCAGAACACACGTCTGCACTCGATCAAACCAAAAATTGAAAGACAAAGAGAGAGAGAGAGGGGCAGAGAGAGAGAGAGAGAGAGAGAGAGAGAGAGTAAATGAGACAGAGAGAGTGTAAATGATAGAAAGAGAGAAAGCGAGAAGACAGAGTGAGAGATTACAGTAAAGAGTGAGGCAGAGGCAGAGAGAGCGAGTAAACGAGAGAGAGAGAGAGAGAGAGTAAACGAGAGAGAGAGAGAGATAGAGAGAGAGAAAGCTATTAAACGAGAGAGAGAGACAGAGATAGAGAGAGAGAGAGTAAACGGGAGAGTGAGTAAAGGAGAGAGTAAGTAAACGAGAGAGTGAGTAAACGAGAGAGTAAGCAAACGAGCGAGCGCACGCGGGCGCGCGCGCGCGAGAGAGAGAGAGAGGGGGGGCGAGTGAACGAGAGAGAGCGAAGGGGGAGTGAGAGAGCGAGACAGAGAGAGAGGGGGAGCGAGTGCACAAAAGAAAGAGAGAGAGCGAGGGAGTGAACGAGAGAGAGCAATCGAGTGAACAAGAGCGAGAGAGCAATTGGACGAGAGAGAGAGAGAGAGAGAGAGAGAGAGAGAGAGAGAGAGAGAGAGAGAGAGAGAGAGAGATACTGTTAGGAAGTTTAATTCAAATCCCAGACCACAGGCCCCCAACTGTTACAAATTTGTTATTTTAGTCTTGACTTGACTTGTCTTGAATGGGCTCGTTTCCAATGATGGTCTAGGGGTAAATACTCACACAATCAATATCGCAACACTAGAGAATCATAGTAGCGTCCTTCACGAACTTCGCATTGGAATAATTCGTATCTAAATCAGGGTGCGCGAGCATCACAAGAACGTGACGAACTTCGTATCTCTTATGTCGAATAGATTAGCAGACGAATTTCTTTGCTGTGAACGAATGGATCACAGTAGAGGTCCATTGCTGCCTGGTGAGGAATCTGAAACACCATTATAGAATAACACTCTTAATCAAAAATCAACATGAAATCAAGTCCCAGACTGGTTGAAAGTACTGTTCCAGGGGCGGATCAGTTCTTCTTTTTTTTCTTCTTTTTTTGGGAGGGGGTTCCAAACTTTTTTAAGCAAGTATGGGGGGAGGGGGGGGGGCATTCCAAGTTTTTTTTTTGCAAGTGAAGGGATTGGGGGGTGGGGTGGGGAAAATTTGTAGCAAGTGGGGGGGGGGGGGGGGGAAAGATTTCCAAACTTTCTTTACCAAGCGGGGGGGAGGGGAGGGGAGGGAGGGGCGGGTTTCCAATCTTTTTTTAGCAAGCGGGAGGGTGGGGGGTTTCCAAACCGTTTTTAGCTAGTGGGGGGGGGGGTCGTTTCCAAACTTTTTTTAGCAAGCGGGGGGGGGGGGGGGCGGGTGCCAAATTTTTTTAGCCCTTGGGGGGTGGGGGTGGGTTTCCAAACTATTGTAGCTAGCGGGGGGGGGGGGGGAGTTCAGTACCGTTTTATCAAGCGGGGGGGGGGGGGGCGGGCGGGTTCCAAACTTTTTTAGCAAGCGGGGGGGGGGTAGGTGGGGGGGTTTCCAAACTATTTTCAGCTAGCGGGTGGAGGTTTCCAAACTTTTTTAAGCAAGCAGGGGGGGGGGGGGGAGGGGAAGGGGGGGGCGGGGGGGGCTTTCCAAGTTTCTTTTAGCAAGTGAAGGAGGGGGGGGGATTTTTAGCAAGGGGGGGGGGGAGGGGGGAAGGATTTCCAAACTTTCTTTACCAAGCGGGGGGGAGACGGGGGGAGGGAGGGGCGGGTTTCCAATCTTTTTTTAGCAAGCGGAGGGTGGGGAGTTCCCAAACTATTTTTAGCTAGCGGGGGTGGGGTGGGGTTTCCACACTTTTTATTAGCAAGCGGGGGGTGGGGGTGGGGTTCCAAACGGGGGGGGGGGGGGGTTCCAAACATTTTTTAGCAAGCGGGGGGAGGGGGCGGGCGGGTTCCAAACTGTTTTAGCAAGCTGCGGGGGTAGGTGGGGAGGGTTTCAAAACTATTTTTAGCTAGCGGGGGAAAGTTTCCAAAATATTTTTAGCTTGCGGGGGTGGGGTGGGGTTTCCACACTTTTTATTAGCAAGCGGGGGGTGGGGGTGTTTCCAAACGGGGGGGGGGGGGGGGGGTTCCAAACCTTTTTTAGCAAGCGGGGGGGAGGGGGCGGGCGGGTTCCAAACTGTTTTAGCAAGCTGGGGGGGTAGGTGGGGAGGGTTTCCAAACTATTTTTACAGTCGAGACCGGATGTAAGAAAGTCGTCGGGACCCAATTTTTAACTTTCATACATCCGGTCTTTACTAAATCCGGTTAACCGGATGTATGAAAATATTGAGGATCGACTTTCATACATCCGGCCACGCATCTTTTACTTGATAAAAGTAGTTTTTTCATATCATTTTTGTTTTTATTTGGTGGTTTTTAATGTTTAAATGTTTTGGTACATATCCAAGTTAGAAGAAAAGGTTTGTGAATAACAAGTGGAAAGTACACGTACTTACATACACACAATCAGGACAACCGGGAGAAAGAGCAACTGTTTGTGCAAGGAACTGTTCTGATTTGCATGTACCGTGCACTCTCCGCCCCCCTCTTTCTCTCTGTATTTGTGTGCGCGCTTACGTGCGTCCGTGTATTTGTGTGTGTCACAACTGTATTGTGTGTGTTCCCTCCAGAACCCTTTTGGGCTTTTGACGATGTTTTTGGTCGTGAAAGCTTTGTAAGGACCGTTGGCGTAGCAAATAAAAAATTTTGATCTCTCTCTCTCTCTCTCTCTCTCTCTCTCTCTCTCTCTCTCTCTCTCTCTCTCTCTCTCTCTCTCTCTCTCTCTCTCTCCGAAATAAAGAAATCTCTCTCTCTCTCTCTCTCTCTCTCTCTCTCTCTCTCTCTCTCTCTCTCTCGCGCGCGCGTTAGACTTCATCAGACGCTCAAGTTGAGCATTATACTATAAGTTGACATGTGAACTACTTTAACTTGGTGTACAAATAATTAATGTTATTTTCAGTGAAATTGCATACTGGCAAGTTTTGATAGATCACTGTATTTCATCCGCAGATGATATTCTTTTGTGATATATATAACTGATTTACTAATGTTTTTAATTTGTATATATATATATATATATATATATATATATATATATATTCCTGAATGATGGGTCGTTGGCCGAAATAAACGAATCAATCTCTCTCTCTCATCTCTCTCTCTCTCTCTCTCTCTCTCTCTCTCTCTCTCTCC
>JAWQFJ010024124.1:0-37911 GCA_034096865.1 Theodoxus fluviatilis | reverse complement strand
AAAGATGCCGTTCGAAAGACCGAAGCATCATTCATGAAAGCTGCAGGCATGCAAGTCAAACACCAGGCGCACGGAGTTCTCCATGGCAGAAAAACTGGAAACAACTGGCATACGAAGGAGAGAACAGGAGACACGCAATTTCTCATTCAAAGAGCCCCACTACCCATGTACTCGAAAGAACAGTCTATTGCTATCTCGGGTTCAACATCAGTCTGAGCAACACCAGAGTAGCATCCCAAGCAGCAAGAATAGCAGACGACTTCAAGAGTACATCGATGCAAATCGACGCAGCGCTTCTGTCTGTCACAGCAAAGTTACAGGATGTCAGCGTCATAGGGCCTTCAAGACTCACTTTCTTCTGCTCTTATCTTTAATTTACAGTCAAGTGTCTGAACAGATGGAAGATGAAATAGCCCGTTGTGTGAGAAAATGGCTCCACCTGAACAACTCCTCCAACAGAGATTTTACGTGCTGTCCGAGGAGAGAGGGAGGGTTGGGGCGAATCAAACCTGACACCATATACAACGCGACTCGCCAGTCATTCGCACTCTCTGTCCTTAACAGCGATGACAAGAAGGTGCTAGAAACATCTCGAGCGTCCCTCCAACTGCACATGAAGAAGCGGAAAGTGCCGGATCCTTTAATTAGACGACGAAAGCGGATGCGCGGGATTTCGCACCAATGCTGAGGGGGAAATCAAAATACAAGCAAGGTAAACAGGGCAAAATCAGACTGGGTTCACATTAATGAAGTCTGTATGCACGAGAAAAGCACTTCTACTCAAAGGGTCAGGAGAACTATACACCCTTCACACCGAGGTATATGAAGTAATCAGCGTCATATGACCAGCGACAGAGAGAGTGCTTCTACCATCATCAAGAGGTAAGTAACACCTGGCGGCGCACGCCAAGGCCTGGCGAGAGAATTCCGCAGGGCAGAATTTAAAGGGGGGTAACCTCTGCAGACCACAAACTCTCGTCAGCTTTTCTGCAAAACCTATAACTCCGTGACAATGCCGTGCGCTTCATAGTGAGGGGTAGACTGCAGCTGCTTCAGTGCAACAGCCTCCTGGCCACCTACTATACCAGCACCTATACACAAGGTCCTGCGCGCTCTGCAAACATCCCAATAACACAGCCTCTCGCGTACTGAACGGCTGCAGGAAGTACAAGAAACTATATCAAGCCATGCACAATCGAATTGTGGGCCTCATCTGCAAGGGCCTGCCTGGAAATACCTCAGTCACAGTGTACAAAGACATCGTCCTATTTCCTCGGCTGTTTTACTCTGACGCCATTTTTGAGTGCACAGCGAAAAGACCAGACATCACACTCATCAACGAAGAGGACCAAGAAGTATGTTTTACTGAGATAGCTGTCCCATTCGATGCACACATTGACATGTGCTACGAAAAGAAAATCGAAAAGTACACTGCAATTTGTAGTGAAATGTCTGCACTGCGCTATAGTTGCCTGGCAATATCCATAGTCATCGGCAGTCTGGGCACTCTGCACAGGCGGTTGGTGTCAGGGTTGGGGCTGCTGATATATCTGCGCTACTCATCCTACTGGTTTGGGAGGTACATCAGCATCAACGCGACCGTAGGATCTGTCCAGGTGTGGTGAAAGCAATGCCGTGACCTGAGCGTAAGATCTATCCTTGCACGAAATTCAGTGACAGTGCATGTGTGTCTGTGTGTCTGTCTGTGTGTCTGTCTGTGTGTCTGTCTGTGTGTCTGTGTGTCTGTCTGTCTGTCTATGTGTCTGTCTGTCTGTCTGTCTGTTTATGTGTCTGTCTGTCTGTCTGTCTGTCTGTCTGTGTGTCTGTCTGTCTCTGTGTCTGTCTGTGTGCATGTCTGTATGTCTGTCTGTCTGAGTGTCTGTCTGTCTGAGTGTCTGTCTGTGTGTCTGTCTGTCTGAGTGTCTGTCTGTCTGAGTGTCTGTTTGTGTGTCTGCCTGTCTGTGTGTCTGTGTGTCTGTCTGTCTGTCTGTCTGTCTGTCTGTCTGTCTGTCTGTCTGTGTGATTGTGGGCAATCATGCGCGCGCGCGCGCGCGTGTGTGTGTGTGTGCACCTCAGTGCAAGGCTTTCCATATATGCGTGTTCTTTTATGCGTGTATACGTTTGTTTGCTAGTGTGAACCTAGCTGTATCGATTGCCTCTACTCTTGACTGTTGCGTCACACCTGCACTGCTGGGCACCATGGCAACAAGGAACGCAGACCTATCAGCATCACCGAGAGCCTCCTAACGATAATCATTTCCAGAAAATGTGGTTTAATCAATTTAAAACTTTCCTCCGATTTCTTCGTTACGACGAAAATAAAAGTCAATGGAAAAAGATTACACGTTTTAGAATGTGGGCACCGAGGCTCTGATTCATCATAAAAGAAATTTTTTTAATGCACAAGTCGTGTGTCACTGCCGCTTTTGCTTCCTTGTACGTGTGTGGAAGTGGTGGCTGCTGCGGTTGTTTTTATTGCTGTTGTTATTTCTGCTGCTACCGTTGTCGTCGCTGTTATCGTTGATATTGTGGTATTTATAGTGTTGGTTGTGTTAGTGGCGAGAATGGGGAGGGTCCCACTCATTGTAACGATAGCACGACCATAGTAGTCAAAAGTGGTTATACAAAAACTACGTTGATTTTGCACAGTAAGCAGTAATTTGCCTCTTGTGTCGGGGAGAAAGTCACGCTAGTGTGTGTTTCAGGCTGCTCGTGTAGCCTGGCTTACTCATTAGTCCTTAGAAAAAACAATGGATTATGGCCACCACCATCACTGTCATTGTTCGATCATTGAATGTATTTGCTTTACATACCCTAATTCATGTCTATTCTTATTTGAACAGGATGTCATTTTTTGTACCTGGAGAGACAACGAACAAATTCGAGCGAAAGAAGGACAACTTTTTCTGGGAGATGATACGTTCACAAAACAAGAAGAGGATGATGGGCAAGGTATTGTTGCATGCGTATTAGCATCAATTGCCTGAATTTTCTCATGTACCAATAGAACGATTTATGTCGTGTCCAGCCTTTTGTTGTGTTATCAAGTCACGTGTCATTACCAGTTAAGCGTTCCCTTGTGGCGATCCATTGTAATCAGCTCTCCAGAGATAAGATTTACCATGCTAGCTGAAGGTAAGATTTACCATGCTAGCTGAAGATAAGATTTACCATGCTAGCTGAAGATAAGATTTACCATGCTAGCTGAAGATAAGATTTACCATGCTAGCTGAAGATAAGATTTACCATGCTAGCTGAAGATAAGATTTACCATGCTAGCTGAAGATAAGATTTACCATGCTAGCTGAAGATAAGATTTACCATGCTAGCTGAAGATAAGATTTACCATGCTAGCTGAAGATAAGATTTACCATGCTAGCTGAAGATAAGATTTACCATGCTAGCTGAAGATAAGATTTACCATGCTAGCTGAAGATAAGATTTACCATGCTAGCTGAAGATAAGATTTACCATGCTAGCTGAAGATAAGATTTACCATGCTAGCTGAAGATAAGACTTACCATGCTAGCTGAAGATAAGACTTACCATGCTAGCTGAAGATAAGATTTACCATGCTAGCTGAAGATAAGATTTACCATGCTAGCTGAAGATAAGATTTACCATGCTAGCTGAAGATAAGATTTACCATGCTAGCTGAAGATAAGATTACCATGCTAGCTGAAGATAAGATTTACCATGCTAGCTGAAGATAAGATTTACCATGCTAGCTGAAGATAAGATTTACCATGCTAGCTGAAGATAAGATTTACCATGCTAGCTGAAGATAAGATTTACCATGCTAGCTGAAGATAAGATTTACCATGCTAGCTGAAGATAAGATTTACCATGCTAGCTGAAGATAAGATTTACCATGCTAGCTGAAGATAAGATTTACCATGCTAGCTGAAGATAAGATTTACCATGCTAGCTGAAGATAAGATTTACCATGCTAGCTGAAGATAAGATTTACCATGCTAGCTGAAGATAAGATTTACCATGCTAGCTGAAGATAAGATTTACCATGCTAGCTGAAGATAAGATTTACCATGCTAGCTGAAGATAAGATTTACCATGCTAGCTGAAGATAAGATTTACCATGCTAGCTGAAGATAAGATTTACCATGCTAGCTGAAGATAAGATTTACCATGCTAGCTGAAGATAAGATTTACCATGCTAGCTGAAGATAAGATTTACCATGCTAGCTGAAGATAAGATTTACCATGCTAGCTGAAGATAAGATTTACCATGCTAGCTGAAGATAAGATTTACCATGCTAGCTGAAGATAAGATTTACCATGCTAGCTGAAGATAAGATTTACCATGCTAGCTGAAGATAAGATTTACCATGCTAGCTGAAGATAAGATTTACCATGCTAGCTGAAGATAAGATTTACCATGCTAGCTGAAGATAAGATTTACCATGCTAGCTGAAGATAAGATTTACCATGCTAGCTGAAGATAAGATTTACCATGCTAGCTGAAGATAAGATTTACCATGCTAGCTGAAGATAAGATTTACCATGCTAGCTGAAGATAAGATTTACCATGCTAGCTGAAGATAAGATTTACCATGCTAGCTGAAGATAAGATTTACCATGCTAGCTGAAGATAAGATTTACCATGCTAGCTGAAGATAAGATTTACCATGCTAGCTGAAGATAAGATTTACCATGCTAGCTGAAGATAAGATTTACCATGCTAGCTGAAGATAAGATTTACCATGCTAGCTGAAGATAAGATTTACCATGCTAGCTGAAGATAAGATTTACCATGCTAGCTGAAGATAAGATTTACCATGCTAGCTGAAGATAAGATTTACCATGCTAGCTGAAGATAAGATTTACCATGCTAGCTGAAGATAAGATTTACCATGCTAGCTGAAGATAAGATTTACCATGCTAGCTGAAGATAAGATTTACCATGCTAGCTGAAGATAAGATTTACCATGCTAGCTGAAGATAAGATTTACCATGCTAGCTGAAGATAAGATTTACCATGCTAGCTGAAGATAAGATTTACCATGCTAGCTGAAGATAAGATTTACCATGCTAGCTGAAGATAAGATTTACCATGCTAGCTGAAGATAAGATTTACCATGCTAGCTGAAGATAAGATTTACCATGCTAGCTGAAGATAAGATTTACCATGCTAGCTGAAGATAAGATTTACCATGCTAGCTGAAGATAAGATTTACCATGCTAGCTGAAGATAAGATTTACCATGCTAGCTGAAGATAAGATTTACCATGCTAGCTGAAGATAAGATTTACCATGCTAGCTGAAGATAAGATTTACCATGCTAGCTGAAGATAAGATTTACCATGCTAGCTGAAGATAAGATTTACCATGCTAGCTGAAGATAAGATTTACCATGCTAGCTGAAGATAAGATTTACCATGCTAGCTGAAGATAAGATTTACCATGCTAGCTGAAGATAAGATTTACCATGCTAGCTGAAGATAAGATTTACCATGCTAGCTGAAGATAAGATTTACCATGCTAGCTGAAGATAAGATTTACCATGCTAGCTGAAGATAAGATTTAC
Source organism: Theodoxus fluviatilis (assembly GCA_034096865.1). Lineage (NCBI taxonomy): Eukaryota > Metazoa > Mollusca > Gastropoda > Cycloneritida > Neritidae > Theodoxus > Theodoxus fluviatilis. The sequence goes on along the minus strand of JAWQFJ010024124.1, from coordinate 32,366 downwards.
CATGCTAGCTGAAGATAAGATTTACCATGCTAGCTGAAGATAAGATTTACCATGCTAGCTGAAGATAAGATTTACCATGCTAGCTGAAGATAAGATTTACCATGCTAGCTGAAGATAAGATTTACCATGCTAGCTGAAGATAAGATTTACCATGCTAGCTGAAGATAAGATTTACCATGCTAGCTGAAGATAAGATTTACCATGCTAGCTGAAGATAAGATTTACCATGCTAGCTGAAGATAAGATTTACCATGCTAGCTGAAGATAAGATTTACCATGCTAGCTGAAGATAAGATTTACCATGCTAGCTGAAGATAAGATTTACCATGCTAGCTGAAGATAAGATTTACCATGCTAGCTGAAGATAAGATTTACCATGCTAGCTGAAGATAAGATTTACCATGCTAGCTGAAGATAAGATTTACCATGCTAGCTGAAGATAAGATTTACCATGCTAGCTGAAGATAAGATTTACCATGCTAGCTGAAGATAAGATTTACCATGCTAGCTGAAGATAAGATTTACCATGCTAGCTGAAGATAAGATTTACCATGCTAGCTGAAGATAAGATTTACCATGCTAGCTGAAGATAAGATTTACCATGCTAGCTGAAGATAAGATTTACCATGCTAGCTGAAGGGACGAAAAAAACGGTTTCTGAGAGAGTTCTCTTGCACGAACTGACTGATTTGGCGCTGAACATGATCTGTAAGAACCAGGAGGATGCCCTTTGAGTGGCTATGGTTGCGATCCATTGACTTATGGATCGCGTTTCTGATTTTCTAGCCACAGGCATCAGCGTGCGACAGTTTGGGTTGAAAGTGTGAATGTGATCTCTATTCGTGCATGTAGTATATTACTACAGTATCGAGTGTATCTATGTGTCGTGTACATTTGAGATGAAGTCATCCCAACAAGTTGTGGTAACTGTTTGTAACACGAGTCTTGTCTTTGACGCAGCAAACACCTTTTAAATCGTAACCTTCCCAGCTTCCTCTCTGCCACCGCCAATGTAGACGTTGATTTACTAGCCCTCTCGGGTGCGTCCACGCAGACACTGCAGAAGATGAGGCACGGAACTGCAGTGGAGCAAGCCTTCGCTCTGACCGCGTGCTCGGACAGATTCCTCACTATAGAAGAGAGACTGGCCAAGATGCGCATAATCTTCGAGGCCGCCAAGATGGACGGACAAACAGGTGATTTGAGGAACGCGAGCAGAAACTCGTATTGATCACAACAGCACAGTTACAACATCAAGCGAGGCGGCACAACTATGTCACGTTTGAAAGGCCAACAGAACATTCCTCAAAAGCAACGGTCAGTGCAGATCCTTCCGCTACCTACACATTTAGTACAAACAATCGCTTGTGATGGTATTTTTTTTACTCACATGCGTGTCGTCCGTCCGGGCGTCCGGGCGTCCGGGCGTCCGGGCGTCCGAAAACTTTAACGTTGGATTTTTCTCGGAGACTATTAAGTCTATCAACACCCAATTTGGCATGATGGTGTATGATGACAAGGCCTCAAAAAACATACATAGTGACATGACCTTGCTTCAAGGTCAAGGTCGCAGGGGCAGTAAATGTTGTCTAAAAAACAGCCACTTTTCACATATCCCCAATTTTCTCTGAAGTTTTTGAGATTAGATACCTGCCCTATATATGGTGTATAGAGCAAAGTAATCCCTATCTTTTGATACCAGTTTGATTGACCTTGCTTCAAGGTCAAGGTCACAGGAGGTCTTTAAAGTTGAATTGTATACTATTTTGAAGTGACCTTGACCCTGAACTTTTAAAGATAACTCTTCCAAACTTTACAAAATTGTAGTACACATGTTATACTTTAATACTAGGTCACCCATGTCGTCCGTCCGGGCGTCCGAGCGTCCGTCCGGGCGTCTGGGCTTCCTGTAATCCGTAAAAAAAAAACTTTAACGTTGGATTTTTCTCGGAGACTATTGAGTCTATCAACACCCAATTTGGCATGATGGTGTAGGATGACAAGGCCTCACAAAACATGCATAGTGACTTGACCTTGCTTCAAGGTCACAGGAACTCTTTAAAGTTGGATTGTATACATATTTTGAAGTGACCTTGACGCTGAACTATGGAAGATAACTCTTCCAAACTTCATAACATTGCAGTACACATGTTATACTTTAATCATGAGACACATTTGGTCACATATCATCAAGGTCAAGGTCACTTTGACCCTTATGAAATGTGATCAAAATGGGGTAGTGAACCCCTAAAAGTGACCATATCTCATAGTAGAAAGTGCCAATAAGCACCATTGCGCTTCCTATGTCTTGAATTAACAGCTTTGTGTTGCATGACCTTGGATGACCTTGACCTTGGGTCAAGGTCACATGTATTTTGGAAGAATAAATGTGTAAAGCAGTTCTTAGTGTATGATGTCATTGCTAGGTTTAGTTTTTTTACCTTGACCTTAAAGGTCACCTGAAGGTCAAGGTCATGTAAAGGTCAATGTCATGTAAAGGTCAAGGTTAAGCATGTGAGTCATATGGGCTTTGCCCTTGTTGTTTTTTGACTCATATGCGAAGCAAAAGTGAGTCTATGTACTCACCCTTTTCGTCCGTCCGGGCGTCTGGGCGTCCGGGCGTCCGGGCGTCTGGGCGTCCGGGCGTCCGGGCGTCCGGGCGTCTGTAAAAAACTTTAACGTTGGATTTTCCTTGGAGACTATTAAGTTTAGCAACATCCAATTTGGCATGATGGTGTAGGATGACAAGGTGTACAAAAACATACATAGTGACTTGAAATTGCTTCAAGTTCAAGGTCGCAGGGGCCGTAAATGTTGCCTAAAAACAGCCATTTTTCACATTTTCCAAATTTTCTCTGAAGTGTTTGAGATTGGATACCTGACCTATATATGGTATACAGGGCAAAGTAATCCATATCTTTTGATACCAGTTTGATTGACCTTGCTTCAACGCCAAGGTCACAGGAGGTCTTTAAAATTGAATTGTATACATATTTTGAAGTGACCTTGACCCTGAACTAGGGAAGATAACCCTTCCAAACTTCATAACATTGTAGTACACATGTTATACTTTCATACTAGGTCACCAGTGGTGTTCGTCTGAGCGTCTGGGCAGCCGTCCGGGCGGCCGTCCGGGCAGCCGGGCGGCCGGGTGTCCTGTCGTCCGTAAAAAAATTTAACGTTGGATTTTTCTCGGAGACTGTTAAGTCTATCAACACCCAATTTGGCATAATGGTGTAGGATGACAAGGCGTACAAAAACGTACATAGTGATTTGACCTTGCTTCAAGGTCAAGGTCACAGAAGCTCTTTAAAGTTGGATTGTATACATATTTTGAAGTGACCTTGACCCCAAACTATGGAAGATAACTCTTCCAAACTTCATAACATTGTAGTACACATGTTATACTTTCATACTAGGTCACCCGTGTCGTCCGTCCGGGCGTCCCGGCGTCCTGCCGTCCGTAAAAAACTTTAACGTTGAATGTTTCTCGGAGACTATTAGGTCTATCAACACCCAATTTGGCATGATGGTGTATGATGACAAGGCATACAAAAAAATACACAGTGACTTGACCTTGCTTCAAGGTCAAGGTCGCAGGGGCCGTAAATGTTAAAAAACAGCAATTTTTCACATTTTCCCACATTTCTCTGAAGTTTTCAAGATTGGATACCTGACCTATATATGTTATATAGGGCAAAGTAATCCCTATCGTTTGATACCAGTTTGATTGACCTTGCTTCAAGGTCATGGTAACAGGAGGTCTTTAAAGTGGGATTGTTTACTTATTTTGAAGTGACCTTGACCCTGAACTATGGAAGATAACTCTTCCAAACTTCATAACATTGCAGTACACATGTTATACTTTCATCATGAGACATATTTGGTCACATATCATCAAGGTGAAGGTCACTTTGACCCATATGAAATGTGATCAAAATGGGGTAGTGAACCACTAAAAGTGACCATATCTCATGGTAGAAAGTGCCAATAAGTACCATTGTGCTTCCTATGTCTTGAATTAACAGCTTTGCGCTGCATGACCTAGGATGACCTTGACCTTGGGTCAAGGTCACATGTATTTTGGTAGGAAAAATGTGTAAAGCAGTTCTTAGTATATGATGTCATTGCTAGGTTTAGTTGTTTGACCTTGACCTTAAGGGTCACCTGAAGGTAGAGGTCATGTAAAGGTCAAGGTCAAACATGTGAGTCGTATGGGCTTTGCCTTTCTTGTTTTTGTTGTGTTGTTTTTTTTCGGAGGGGGCACAGAATAAATGTTTAATTGTAATTAATGACAGATTACTTCATAACCATTTTAATTATGAAAGATCGCCAAATAAAAACCGCTGGCGCCAAACTTCCAGGTTTTGGCATTTAACAAAAACGAATAAAGCTGTGAGGACCTTCAGTAAACCTGCAGCGTGTTCCGTAAGCTCAGCCGCTGTAAGCAGCTGTCAGCGCTGCTTCTGTGAAACCCTCTGCTGCGCGTCGCTGGGAAAAAGCGCTGGCAGCGCTGCGTAGCGGTAAAAATTGAATGCCAAGACTGTCAGCAAAATGGCGGCCACTATTGGAGGTTATCGTTTCGGTGAAGACAAGTACATCAATTGTGAGCTGACGCATGATAAATTATATCTTATACGTGGCGGAAAGTGTGAAGGGAGATTACATTTTTATTTTATGTTCAAATTGCTTATGAACTTGATCGTAGTTTGCATGTTTTGGGGAAGAATACTTGCAATGTTCACTGCATGTCACCGTCACGTGACCGTGCGCTGTCTTCTTCTTCTTATACCCCGATGATTGGAGGAACTTGTTCAAGTGTTGTGCGCTGGGATCATTTTTCAAGGATTAAAAAGCTGCAGTGCATACAAGGATATGAACGTTGACGCTGCTGTAGCTTGTAGTACTGCAGTCAAGTCGTCGTCGTCGAAAATTTCCATCAAAGTAATTGCACGAAGTGGTGGTGGCGGCATTTTGTCCGCCATCTTGTTGTCGCTGCCACAAAGCGGAATGATGCAAAGCGTTCTATAGGCCCATAAATCCGCTGTTTCCGCTTTCTTCAAGCAGCTGCGTCTACGGAACAAAAGCCTGGAGGGATAAAAAATCGAATACAGGACTTTTCGTACCCTGGACGTTTCGTACCATGGATGCAACGTACCCTAGTCGTTGTGTACCTCATTTAGTCGATTCGTACCTTTTCTACCCTAACCCTAACCCTAACTCTAATCCTAACCCTAACCCGTAGGGTAAGGGTAAGGGTTAGGGTTAGGGTACGAAACGACTAGGTATGAAACGTCCAGGATACGAAACGACCCGCATCGTAAAAAATCCTTCTCTCTCCTTCACCAATGTTCTCGAAATTAATCCTCCTAGAAAATCTCATTGAAATTACGTCACGTTATTCGACGTCAAATGATTACGTCACGCATTTTGCATTCGGATTCTGTTGTAGCGTTTTCTTTGCAATGTATGTCGTAAAAAGTAACTTTTTTCAAACCTTGATTCTTAAAATTTTATACATTCAATCGGACCTAACTTCCAGTAAGCGTGCAAAATGTCAAGGAAATCCGTCCAGTAGTTTTTGAGAAATCAGCCGTTTAGTCGGGACATACAGACAGATAAATCATACAAAAATGTGTCTTTTAGCTTGGGGCCTACACATCACACAACACATGGAGACAGTCACAGACCTACACACCGCACAACACATGGAGACAGACAGTCACAGACCTACACACCACATGCAGACAGACAGTCACAGACCTACACAGCACAACACATGGAGACAGTCACAGACCTACGCACCACACAACACATGGAGAGAGACAGACACAGACCTACACACCACACAGCACATGTAGACAGTTACAGACCTACACACCACAACACATGGAGACAGTCACAGACCTACACACCACAACACATGGAGACAGTCACAGACCTACACACCACACAACACATGGAGAGAGAGACACAGACCTACACACCACACGACACATGGAGACAGTCACAGACCTACACACCACTACACATGGAGACAGTCACAGACCTACACACAACACATGGAGACAGTCACAGACCTACACACCACAACACATGGAGACAGTCACAGACCTACACACCACAAAACACGTGGAGACAGACAGTCACAGACCTACACACCATCTTTGAAGTGCTGCAAGAACAAAACAAAACAAACGAAATGTTTTCCCCCCTTACTCTGATTATTCCTTGTTTCGGAGACGACTGTGATTTTGACTTTTGAGTAGGCCTACACGAACACACAAGCTCGATACAGCCGGCAACAAGCTAGTTCACAAATGGAATGAATTTTAAGCCAACACAGCGTAGTATCGCTCTTTTGCGTCTGCTGGTAGACGTTCATCATACGAAGAAGCCAAATGTTGTTTTGTGAACGTAGGAAAAGAGTTTGACTCGATTAGGCTCTTACATCTATTGACTATCTAGGGAGGTGCTTCCGAGTGTACGAAATTCATTATCCTCAAAACTCTACTCGCAAATGACGTCACGTTGTTGATGACGTCACACATTTCGCAATTTGGCCATTCCATGAATGGAGTATTTGGGGAGGCGATGTCGAGTGTACGACCTTAAAAACCACTTTCTCTTCAAGCCTTGATTCTGAAAATTTGATACATTCAATCGGACCTAACTTCCAGTTAGTGTGCAAAATGTCAAGGAAATCCGTCCAGTAGCTTGTGAGAAATCAGCCGTGGAGTCGGGACAGACACACACACAGACAGACAGACAGACAGACAGACAGACAGATAAAGTTTGTAGGACCTCCAGTAAACCTGGAGGGATAAAGTCTGTAGGACCTCCAGTAAACCTGGAGGGATAAAGTCTGTAGGACCTCCAGTAAACCTGGAGGGATAAAAGTTGTATTTACGTTAGCTGGTGTCAAGTTCCAAGCAAAACTTATATGTTTTTAACACGTCTGCCAAACCTTATGAGGACATCAGGCGTTGCATTCCAGCGTAACAATTGAGAACAGCAGCACGCAGATTTTAGGGTGGAATAAGACATTTTTTAAGAACACTGAAATAAAAACCGCTGGCACTGAACCTCCAGGTTTTTGTATTTTAAAAAAATCGGGTTCAAACCCGCAACCTCTCGAGAAAAGAGGGGGGAAAAACACACACACACACAAACACAAAAAACCAGGTCGGATTCGAACCCACAACCTCTCGAAAAAAGAGACCAAAAAAGGCGTTTCAGCGCAGAATCAAACCTGGTCACGCATGACCAAGAGTCCAATGCTCTACCAAATGTGCCATTGAAAACTGATATGGCTGAGTGTTTGTAAAGCATTTATGACGTTCTTTTCCGTAAACCCAATTGGTCCGTAGTTTGCACTGTAAATTGTAGAAAAATGGATGATAGCACGAACTGTTTGGTATTTCATACGGAGCTAACCCATCAACGTCAATAATCTTCTCGTAGTACCGCTTTTTTGCGTCTGCTGGTAGACGTTAAACATACGAAGAAGCCATTGTTTTGCTACCGCAAGATTTTGAACATCTCAAATAAAGACCATGTCACGAATGAGGAAGTCAGCAACAGGGTCAGGAGAGCAATTGGACAGTACGAAGACCTGCTCTCAATCGTGAAAAGCAGAAAGCTGAAGTGGCACGGTCACGTGTCGAGAGGCAGTGGGCTGGCCAAGACCATCCTGCAAGGTACCGTACCAGGTGGGAGAAGGAGAGGCAGGCACTCCAATGCCCGACCATTTTTCCAAATGTACCAAATGATTATAACTTCAAGTTATGGTTATAGTACTCATTGATCTAATCACAATGCAATTAGAATTTTGGAAATCGGTTAATTAGAACCAAAGTTATGGTAATTCAAAGGCCAAAATATTTAGTAGGATTTGTGAAGACCCCCAGATTTGGGATGGCACCAGTCAAAACAAGGAAATAATACATTTCTTAGTGTCATTCTTACATTTATTGGAGTATATTCATAAAAATTCACACACCCACTGAAAAAATTCAACCAAATCCAATGGCGCCATCAAAAATGACATAACTAAATTATTATTCGCTAATTTGCATAACATTTGCATAAATTTGACGCTTGTTTCAAATTTCTTGAAAGGACACAAAATAATATGCAGTATCCTGGCATATAACTGGCATTGTATCAATGTACAATAATTCCATCCATGAAAATAAATGTAAAAATATGTAAATTGTGATTACACGAATTTGCATAATTAATTAAATGTGTTCTGATTGGTCGAAATGTAAAACAAGCACAAGTTCGCTAAAAATGAAGCTTTCTCATAATTTTTTTAATGTTGCTCTGTCTCTTACTTTCTTTCATTGTCTTTTAGTGCATTGTGATTTGAAGTGGACTGTGCATTATTTTGACAACAGTTGAAGTATAAGATGAGAAATTAACAAAATAAAAACTACACATGATATATACAAACATACAACTTTATTGTGATGGTGTTAATGTTATGAACACACAAGACACATGTATGACATATCACAAAAGCCTATTTCCTGAAATACAGCCAAACAAAGCATCACCTGGAATTTGTGTGTTGGGCGGGTGGTTATACTCTACACTGTCTAGTGACTCTACAGAACCACGGCATCATCAGATGAGACATCAAGATCTGGGCCAGACTGTTGCAAGAAATCTGTGTTACAAAATTACAAAATACATTATTACAGACAAGACAAACTACTGAACAAAAAGCATTGAAACAAACAATAAATCAAAACACTCAACTAGGCTAACTGACATTAATATATAGAAAAGCAAACAAACATTACAAAATACATTATTACAGACAAGACAAACTACTGAACAAAAAACATTGAAACAAACAATAAATCAAAACACTCAACTAGGCTAACTGACATTAAGATATAGAAAAGCATCTCAGGTGGGGGGTTTTCGAGTTTACGACCTAAATAAATCACTTTATTTTCAAGCCTCGATTCTGAAAATTTGATACATTCAATCAGACATACAGACAGACAGACACACACACACACACACACACACACACACACACACACACACAGACAGACAGATAAAGTCTGTAGGACCTCCAGTAAACCTGGAGGGATAAAGTATGTAGGACCTCCAGTAAACCTGGAGGGATAAAGTCTGTAGGACCTCCAGTAAACCTGGAGAGATACACCTGTCGCCTATACAAAGTACGCAACACGAAAAAAAGGTTTGCAGCAGCAGAAGCAGCAACGACAACAACAGGAACAGCAACAATAACACCATTAATAACAAATCGTACTTCATGGTTTGAACTGGCACTGAAACTTTTGCTCAATTCACATTCAGTCGTACACATCTCAACCATCCCTCAACAACACAATAATACATCAAGTTGAGGGCTTGTTTCTGAATCTATCATTTGTAATTATTTTTGAAAACTTGGTGTTGCTTTTTGTGCTCAGGTGTTGAATAGCCGATTTCTGTAACTTCTTCTTACATATTCTCTCTCTCTCTCTCTCTCTCTCTCTCTCTCTCTCTCTCTCTCTATCTCGCACCTTGCTTGCTTTCTGTCCCATTCACACACGCACACATTCTTCAACACTCATGCTTCCACAAATACTCACGTGCTTGACAACACGTCATTTTTCGGATTTTAACAAATCCGTTTTTCTCTTTCACCTGCTTGGATTCAGCTCTCAATAAGGAGATTTTCGCAACTTGTTCGGCAAACATATTCTTACACGATCTGTGGTGCTGCACGTGTTAGGTTTAGAAAGTCACTGGATACATGCAACCACAAACAAAGAGTGACGATAGACGCTTGTAAATGTGTGGTTCTGTACTCTAACCTAAGCTGGGGTCTGCTTAACCGATGACGACAAACTTGTGACAAGGCACGGGTGACAGAGGTTCTCACTGTCTCCAGGCTTGGACTTCGAGCAGTTCAAACGAGTTTCGCAGCGGAAGGTGGAGACGGGAAAAGAGAACACAGATGAAGAAGTACGAATTTTGTTCATGAAGATAGACGCCAACACAGACGGCATCATACAGTGGGAAGAATTTGTGACCTTCAGCCTGCTACAGTACAGGGAGAGGGCTCGAATGATTGAGCAAGCCCGTATGAGGCCTTTTCCCCACGAAATGATCGAGATCAAGAGCAGTCACTACAGTCAAATTGTCAAAGTACTTTTCATCCCCCAATGGTCTAAAAGCGCAACTACTGTAAGTCATTTTTGTAAAGGAACAGGTAGTAAAGGAGAAAGTAGAAAAGGAAGGCAAAAAGAAAAACAAGGAGGAGGAGGAGGAGGAGGAGGAGGAGGAGGAGGAGGAGGAGGAGGAGGAGGAGGAGGAGGAGGAGGAGGATTAGGGAGGAGGAGGAGGAGGAGGAGGAGGAGGAGGAGGAGGGAGGAAAAGAAGGATTAGGGAGGAGGAGGAGGAGGAGGAGGAGGAGGAGGAGGAGGAGGAGGAGGAGGAGGAGGAGGAGGATTAGGGAGGTGGATTCAGGAGGAGGAGGAGGAGGAGGAGGATTAAGGAGGAGGGAGGAGGAGGAGGAGGGAGGAGGAGGAGGAGGAGGAGGAGGAGGAGGAGGAGGAGGAGGAGGAGGAGGGAGGAGGAGGGAGGAGGGAGGAGGGAGGAGGGAGGAGGAGGAGGAGGGAGGAGGAGGAGGAGGGAGGAGGAGGAGGAGGAGGAGGAGGAGGAGGAGGAGGAGGAGGAGGAGGAGCATGGTTCATGTTAAAAAAAGTATCTTGTATCCTTTTGCCTTGTAGCTTCTCTATGGCTGACTTGAGATCTGCCGCCTAACCTGATCGCAACAGTTTCAGTATGTCATAATCATTGTGAATTATTTTTCATAACATGTATGGTAAGAGCAACATGTGCACTGGAATGCAGATGTGCAGCGTTTTTAAAAAGCGAGTTTGTTTTGCAGGCGCCCGATAGTCGAATGGTGCGCTCTTACAGAATGGATCACGCTACTACATGGTTTTTCATTCACGATACCTAATCTGCAACATCAACTGAGCTACACGTGATGCTCGAAAGGGATTAACGCAGAAATCAGGTTCGAGAATTAGTCGCTACATGACGATGAGCATTGTGAAAAAAACTGAAATTGCCTGTAGCGTTCTGGACACTCTGAAAATGCAGGTAGACGAGGAGAACGGGCGCTACGCACTGCTGAGCATGGATGGGATGCTGACACTGTGGACGATGGACATGAAGTGCCAACAGACGCACAACATGCAAGACTACGCCGAACGAATTGTGCCTTCCATGTACTTGGACGTAACCTACATGTTCATCACAAACATGCTATGTGTGTGCTCCACTGACAGGGATATCTCCTTCTTCGAAATCCACAGGTAGGGACACGGTAAAGAGATAATTTGATAGTGCAAAGGACAGACGTGTAGAAGGACGCAGAGAGAGAGAGAGAGAGAGAGAGAGAGAGAGAGAGAAGGCTCTGAGTGACGTAAATGGTCTAATCTCTCTCCCTGAGAGTAGGCTCTGAGTGACGTAAATTGTCTAACCTCTCTGAGATGTTAGATCATTTACATCACTGAGAGCCTACTTCGTGTATCAGGATGTACACTTGTCTTCAAGCTAGTCTTCATTTGTTGTGGATGAGGTGGCGTGGTACCCCTGGACCTAGTAGATAAAGTTCCTGCAAGTCCAAGCGTAACAATAGAGCATTAAAAAATACGGTTCACTGTATTATCTGTATTTATTAGTAGTGATAGAGTTAAGATGTAATAAGAAATGTTGTATAGGGCTCTTCTTAGCCTCTGATGACATTTCTTCGTGACAATCACGACATCACGACTTCTGATAAAAATCAGCAATACTTATTCCGTCTGCATTGATGGAGGAACTAACTACACATAAATGTGGCCCAGTCCTCACTGTCTTCTTTGCTACTTCGTCCATCTGTATTGATGGGAAAACTAACAACTAAATAAAATGGTCCAGTTTTCGCTGTCTTCTTTGCGATAAATATGTAATACAAAGACCCCCTGTTTCAGGAATGAGTTAAAGCGGAGATACCATTTCATAAACCTAGAATGTGTCATCACAGCCATGACGTGTTGGTCTAACATCAAGGTGAGTGCGTGCTTTCAAGATGAAAGAAGTCTGGCAGAATCTGTGTTAAAACAAGACCTCTCTCATGCCATTAGTTATAGTAGACTATTTGAATAGTATAGACATAAGAAATTCATAAATGTTCTCACGATATTTAGATTTGGCGTAAATGATCTGGCTGTGAACAAAATGCCTATTGGTGACTGTCATAGTTATAGTCATTGTCTCGGGTATAGTTATACTCATAGTCAGTCTCAGGCCTAGTCATTATCATAGTCTCAGGTATAGTCATACTCGTAGTCAGTCTCAGGCCTAGTCATTATCATAGTCTCAGGTATAGTTATACTCATAGTCAGTCTCAGGCCTAGTCATTATCATAGTCTCAGGTATAGTCATACTCATAGTCAGTCTCAGGCCTAGTCATTATCATAGTCTCAGGTATAGTCATACTCATAGTCAGTCTCAGGCCTAGTCATTATCATAGTCTCAGGTATAGTTATACTCATAGTCAGTCTCAGGCCTAGTCATTATCATAGTCTCAGTATAGTCATACTCATAGTCAGTCTCAGGCCTAGTCATTATCATAGTCTCAGGTATAGTCATACTCATAGTCAGTCTCAGGCCTAGTCATTATCATAGTGTCAGGCATAGTCATAGTCGAAGTCTCAGGTATAGTCATAGTTATACTATTGTATTGCGCCTTGGAGGAAAATTTGCTCTATTTTGAAAGGTTCATAAAGAGAGAACACGGCATGATATACAAACCAAGAACTAAACATGGTGGATATTTCTACGAACCATGACATACATTGCGTGGAAAACAATAAAACAAAGTCACTCATTATGTGCAGACGAAAGCCGAATCGCGCTAAGAGTTTTGGTTAGCCTATTTTCCCTGTAAAAGTCATGGCAAAAGGCAGACTGTATAGCACATGTACTGACTGTTAAGAAGATAAATGTGTGTTGCACTCTCTGATGACGCGCGTCATTTAAACATTGTTTTGTGAGTGCTTAACAATTTTGGTGGTGGTTTGTTTCATCATAAGTGCTTGCAGCCTGATTATGCATCTGTTCATGTTTATACCAGGGAAGATTGTTCATTGGCACTACTGGAGCATCTTAGATATACGTTGATGAGGAATAGATCAACAAACGGTTTCAAGAGCTCTCCTGTATCTAACATCTTCTGTCAGCTGCTACGACCTGCAGCTGATTCGGATCCCTTGTTTGTTGCAGACACGCCATGAGGCGATACTAGTGTGGGGAGATATGCACGGCGACATCTGGAGTATAGTATTCAACACAATGGAGCACTCAGATATTTTCTACCGGCCCGGTCAACAAAAAGTCATCAACGAGAGCGTTGATGTTAAATTTGTCGACGTCCAGCAAAAGTGTCATCCCTTAATCAAAGTAAGGTGCTTCTCTATGCTCGTATTAAGAACTTGCACCCACGTAATAATGCACATATCAAATATAATCCAGCACCACGAATGCCGCACACTCAGTGTCCAGCCACACAATTCAATCGAATTATACCAATTTCAGGCCCCGCAAGTTTTATTTTTGCGTTCACACATGTAAGCACATGTCGGCCATTATTTCTCCAGTTTGCATGCAAAATATTCACTTTAAGAATCACTGACACATACAAAGCAACTGTAACAGGATGGCAGTATAAATTTCTCAAAGCTTTATGTAGAATAGTACATTTTTGACTCACATGCGAAGCAAAAGGGAATCTATGTACTCACCCTTTTCGTCCGTCCGGGCGTCCGGGCGTCCGGACGTCCGGGCTTCCGGGCGTCCGGTCCGGGCGTCCGGGCATCCGAAAACTTTAACGTTGGATTTTTCTCGGAGACTATTAAGTCTATCAATACGAAATGTGGCATAATGGTGTATGATGACAAGGCCTCAAAAAACATACATGGTGACTTAACCTTGCTTCAAGGTCAAGGTCGCAGGGGCCATAAATGTTGTCTAAAAACAGTCATTTTTCACATTTTCTCAATTTTCTCTGAAGTTTTTGAGATTGGATACCTGACCTATATATGGTATATATGGCAAAGTAATCCCTATCTTTTGATACCAGTTTGGTTGACCTTGCTTCAAGGTCAAGGTCACAGGAGCTCTTCAAAGTTGGATTGTATACATATTTTGAACATCCTAGTAAACTAGAGATTTCGCCTACCGGCAAAAGTATCTCTAGCACAGTTCACATCACGTGATGGAAGGTTTTTGGCCAATTTATGCAAGCGGAGGTCACACGAGAGGCTTGTGGGTTAGCCGATGTGCTCCCTGACATACGCCGTTAAAGTAGTTCTAGGACTATTTCGCACAAAACTCTTAACTTACTCTTGTTGATACAACAAACAAGCGTTTATTCGATATGTCGCAGGTTGGGGTGGGTGATGAGGGGTTATTAAAATAAAATAAATAAATAAACAAAGACTGGACCCTGATGATATAAAACACCACACCCCGGGATTTTCAGCAAAACCCAAACTGCCACTTTCCTTGCAACTGTAAAGGTGAATAAACAAGGAAAACAACAAATTAAATAAGACACTGAGGGAAGGAGGTAAATTTCAAAATAATACTTTAATCAAAGAATAGTAAACATCAAAATAAATCCCAAACCCTGACTTGGCCAAGTCCCCAAACAAAACAATAACAATAACAATGACACACCCCCATGGCTTCACAGAGCCATCCAACGCACATGCTCATAAAGGTCAGGGGTCAACCTCAACAGGTTGACATAACCGTAGCAAATGAATAAGATTCCTACGCACAAGCTCATAGGGTCAGAGGTCAGCCTCAAGCAGCACTCGACTTGACCGTAGCCAAATGATAATAACGTGGTTCACCCGAGGCGACACACCCCCTGGGGGTGTGGCCTCAACCATTGAGAAAGACCGACCCAGGCCTGGCCAATCACAGCCGCCGCTGGACGAGACAGGAACTAGGCAGGGCATTTACAAACAGAAACGCACGCACCGGCGTTCTTACAAGCCTGCTCTAACAGCAGCTGAACGAATGCTTCCTCTACTGTCACGGCAGTAGCAAGAAGATACACTTAAGCAACCAAATAGACTGAACTCAATCTTCCTCAAGAGGATTAGTTTAAACATTCAGAACAAGTCCACACAGTCTCTTCCTACCACAGAAGATGGGATGGCGCCCGACGCCCTTCTGCATAGGTTTAACGGCAGCGTCCTTGACCTACCAACTGTGGGATTCTGATCTCCACTTATGCTATTGGTGCTTTTCGACACTAGGGTCAGTCTCATGAGTCCAAACATTTCCCATCAGGATTAAATATAAAAGGGCAATCTTACCAACGTCGTCTCTTCCTGTCACAGGAAAGAACACACATATAATCCGGGATAGACCACTCCTGAACCCTCAGAGTCGGGAAGTACGCGAGGCCTCGACCTCCGTCTCCCCCGGTCGTAGCAGCGCTCGATGGTAGATCTCGACGAGAGCTGTCCTCTCGTCCCCCTCTTGTGGCACCCAGTCCACCAGGCATCCGTGCAGCGACGACATCCTGTGAGTCGGGTCGCTCCGGCGACCCGAGAGATCTCCCCAGTCGAAGCGTCAGGTACAGCGGTAGGCGGCAGTAGACTGGATATGGCGCCAGCTCTCCCTACCCCTACCCTGCTACAAGACTACGCTCTAGACCTGTGACTGCTCTGATAGCGAGTCACACTATTGCACTACACGGTGCAAAACAAGAGAAAGCGAGGCAATGTACTACAGGCAGAGCGTCTATCAACTAACCTTGACCTCTCCTGACATTCCTGACCTCTCGACTTGCAGGACAACAGCCCGAAGCTTACTGCAAGATACACGCCCAGCGTGTCTACGTGTCAGAACAACACGTGTGGACGGGGACTAGTTCTATTCACACAATAGAAAGAACAATGATCGCTTAACGCTTAGCATCATAATAATATTCATGGTTCTATGGCAGTACAGCCCCTGCCTATACGACACCATAATATATTAAGTCCCCCCGCCCCATATGCCATGACGACATATACTTGAATGGCTACATACTCTACCTCACTTGCTCCCTCAGACAGGAGTAATATAGGTACTGTTGCTTCACACAACACTAACAGCCAAACATACAAAAGGTCCTAACTGACCTACTACACGCAGTAGTCTAGCAGTCTACACTGCATGAACCTCACAGTTCATAAGTCATTAGCCTAACGCCACATGAACGTTAGCTAATTCTAGGTAGCTAACCTAGTACGTTGACTAACATGCTGAGACCCCAAGCCCCAGACACGTTAAAGAAAAGAGAAGAGCCCCACACGGACCATGACCAGTCAGGTGGTTGTACCCTCGGGAGAGGCCAGAGCCCTCCCTCAAACGGTATGAGCTGCCCCCCAGCGAGGCGCCATGCCTCCTGGGGGCCCATGGCGCGACAAGCACCACAACCCACCCTGCTCACTCGAGCTGTGAGCATGGACTGACGCTCAAGGCGCCAAAACGCGCAACGGTCATCTGCCCCCGATCTCATTAGCCAATGAAATCGTCCGACGCCTCCTAGCACGAGGTCATCACTCGCACGAGGACTACACGTGGGGATCAAAGTCCACGGAATTTTCCATAAGTGTTGCCCACCCCCCAAAAATATTCGAAAGAACCTCCACCCCCCAACTGACGGCGGGGTTGGCAACGGGCCTCACCTCTTGACCCTTGCTACTAAATATATCAGCGCAGAGCGCTGACTCTGCAGATTTCGAACTGGGGCGATGCACTAATACCTTTCCACTAACCCTCACCCTCATCAATTCTCTTTTCATGTCGTAATTCCGCGACATGTCCTCCCCACTAAGATTAAAGACAACGTCTTTCACCAATTTACTCCTTTCAACCATCACAACACAATGAGCAGTCACTCTACAAGCAACCCTCAATCATCACTAGACAGAAGCAAGACCAAAGTCTTCTTCCTGAAATTCATTTAGCTAAGCCTCAGCCGCACCACACGCAGCTATAACTTACTATCAACAACCGATCCTCACGAACAGGAACTACAGCACACTGCACAAGTGATTACACTGGCATCTAAGCATCTCCAGGGAGAGAGAACAGGAAGACAGCCGTCTTAAAGTCCAGTGACCTCGGCACGCCGAGTCACGACAACCGCCGTCTCTCCAGGGGCCCTCCGGAGAGAGAGAACGGTAGACAGGCGTCACTATGCTGCGACCCCAGCAAGCTGGGTCACAACACCCGCAGGCTCCCCAGACAACACAAGGATCCAGCTCACTCTTTGCACATGCGCTCACACACGCTAGGAACTAGGGACACTTGCACACTCCCGGGAAGAAGAAAGGCCTCTGCAAGCCAGGGACTGCCCCATGCAGTCTCCCGGAGAGATAGCAAAGCACCCATCGTCTCCTTGCGTTATCACACATGCAAGTTCCACACAACTGGCATGCTCAAATGCAATCTCATCACCAGTTGCACAGTCAGACTAACAGTCTTTCTCGCTGCATCTCTCACAGCAATCGGAACAAGCATTTGCACGCGGGTTCACACACCACGCTGCAATTACAAACGCATCTGTCAACAACTCATCTATGCCAATCACAGACTGCCAAGCAATCGGACAGCTAATCTATCCACTCGCGGACACTCACACATGCCCAGTGCTCACATAGCACTTTACTTGACCAGCCTTTCAGCCACAGACAGTCATCTCATGACAGATACTCACTGAAACAGAACGCTACCCACAGTCGCGCTCTAAATAAGATAGCCCATTCCTCTGACTACCCTATAATAATGTTCCCCAATTACAGCTAGAGAGTTAAACAGTGATCTTCACTAACACACGACAACTCAAGCAGGCCACGCTCTTGTCTCGCATCTCGCTGCTATCGCAGACACTCCTCTCAAGTTCACACACAGTCATGCCAGGAAGATAAGCAGGTCACTCACCGCCCCTCTTGAGGAGAGAGAGCGCGATGAAGCCTCTCACTCTTCCCCGACACACTACAACACACTCTCTACTTAAGGGCGAACTTCCCCTTTTGGTGGTGGCAACCACCACACAACACAGCCTCCCTTCAAGAGGACAACCGCACTCTGCGGCAACAAACTAGCATCACAAAGCCCCTCTGCAAGAGGACAACAGCTAGCACAACAGCCTCTCTACCAGAGGACAAACGTGACGTCACAGCCACGCACAACTCTCTAACGAGATACACGCACTCGCACCAAGGAGTGCTGGCCCCCTCACACGCTTCCCCAGAGAGTCATCAGGTGAGTCTCAGTCAGACCATGTAGGCACCCTTTGACGTCTCTGGAGAACGGCAAGGCGCCCGTCAATCCCCTCTAACACACAACGAGTAAACGCAGTCATACAGTCAGGCAAACACGCTCTCACGCGCGGGTACGCTGAGCTACCCCAGAGTCCCTCCAGTGACCGTTAGGCGGGTTCCAACGAGCCATGAGTACACCTGTTGATCCCCTGGAGGACACGAGGCACTCAGCTACCTCCTGACTCACGACATATACCAGTCCCTTGCATTCCTTTCACTAGGACACATGCTAGCAGACGGCATTTATTCAGTACACTCACATGTACTCGGCACTCTCAGCTCGGTCACACCGACTTTCACAGAGCGCACACAATAACAGCTGGGCATACAACCCACTAGCGCACACGACGGTGCATTGACCACACGGGTCTGCAGAGTGCACACAACGGTGCTGTGACCCCAGGTCACAGAGAACACACGACTGTGCTGTAACCCCAGGCTACAGAGAACACAAGACGGTGCTGGCCCCAGGCCTCAGAGCGCACATAACAGTGCTGGCGATACAAGCCACAGGGTCTCACCCCAACTCTGTCTCTAACTCTGCTTTGGACTAGTCTACGACATCCGCCCTCTAGGCTCTGTCCTTGACATACGTCCCAAACTGCCTATGACATCCGTCACCTGGTTCTGCCTTCGACATCCGCCCTCTAGGCTCTGTCCTTGACATCCACCAGTGACTCTGTCTTTGACAAATGATTAAGCCTCTGTCACACCTCCAGACAAACTGTCCTAACACACGGAAGTGGACAACACAGGCATTACATCATACTGGGAAGGTGCGCAGGGTAACCTCATCCCCTCAGGAGCAAAGAGAGCGGGTCCCAGACGGACCATGCCTTCACCCTCAGTCTCACTGAGTGTGAGGCACCCCCTCCACGCAGCCGACCACTAACTGACTCATAACTCCAGTCAACACGCCACACACACACGCTGGCGTTCGACAATAGCATCAGCTGCCTACACACTCCAACAGAACTAGCGCAACCTCTAGTTGGCTATTCATACACACAACCGTCCCACACGGAAAACGTTGGAAGTAAACAGACGGCACACTGACCTAACTCAACAACATCCGGTCCATCAACACACATGTCCTAGACATTGCTACACCGGACAAAGTCTATAAAACTGGAATAAGTCAAACAACTGCCACTCAGGCTTCCCACTGTTGCTAAGGAAATACTAATCACTATACAAGTGAACTAATCTCTGTACACAACACAGAGCAGCTACACACACGTCCTGTGCTGCAGCAGCATCCTAGCAACTTCACACATCACATGTGAACTCCTAATAAACAATCTTCCCTACAGGAAGAGAAAACCTGCCCTAGGCAGTTTATTCTAGGATTTCTATGACTAACTTCCCTTCCCACTAAGGAATAGTTAATCTAAACAATAAGACATTGGCCCTATCAACCAAAACATGTCTCTACTCAAAGATCCTAGAAATAGCTCAAATAGCACTTAACTCAATAAGTCTATCAGGATTGCCCAGCCGGGCGAAATCCGCTACACTCAGCCACAGGTGAGTCCACTATGGCTCTCACTTAGCCCTATAGAAAAGACCTTCACCTTTTGATCAGCACGATCACACACAGTGGCACACTCCCTTACCTCACGTCTTCCACACAGACTAGATACTTGCTCACTCATGCAGTCACGCCTGAGCACGCATGACCACACTCTCGAACTATGTCTCACACCCGACATCCTGTGGGTAACAATAAGCACATAGCATAAAACCAGGACTACATCCTATAGCAAGTCTCCAACGAGAACTAATCTGACAACAGGGAAAACATTCACCAAGCTAACCATACTTGGCAAAAGGTAAACAGGGAATAACAGCAACAATGCAGATCCTATAGCCCAAGAAATGCACTTGTCACAAAACAAGACCTGAGTTTCTCTAACTGCTCCAACTGAGCTTCTAACCCTCTTCTACTTTTCCTTCTCGAGTCTCTTTAGCAAAACGTTAGACACACATGGCGGCACCCTCCATGGTGACACGCCCTAACGACTTCCATAAGGGAAAACCAAGAATACAAATCTTTGCTCTCTATCTACCAAGATGAGACGCTCCTGGAAATTTAGTCTATTTTACTAACAGGCTGTCGGTACAGTATCGGGAAACACTCTAGCAGCCCAGCCGGTACTGCCTTCCTTGATGATCTGACACTCGACCCCTGCCAGGAATGGTGTTTTCCCCCCAAAGCTACTCAGGACTATTAGAAAGACTAATCAATACCATAGCACGCCTCGCTGCTAGGCAATAACAGAAGAGGTCACAACAAAGAGAAAAGGTCAAGTCAAACATGAAATGCACTACAGCAAATCAAAGCAACTGAGCATTGCAACAGCAGGCAATCTCAAAGCAATGCAAGTCAAGTCATCACATGAAATGCATCATCAAACAACTAACCCCTCAGTGTCTATGTTGCAGGAAGGTGGCAGCCCGACAAAAATGACTGTTAATTCTCAAATTAATTAGGAATACATCCCGAGACGAGCCCCCACTTGTCGCAGGTTGGGGTGGGTGATGAGGGGTTATTAAAATAAAATAAATAAATAAACAAAGACTGGACCCTGATGATATAAAACACCACACCCCGGGATTTTCAGCAAAACCCAAACTGCCACTTTCCTTGCAACTGTAAAGGTGAATAAACATGGAAAACAACAAATTAAATAAGACACTGAGGGAAGGAGGTAAATTTCAAAATAATACTTTAATCAAAGAATAGTAAACATCAAAATAAATCCCAAACCCTGACTTGGCCAAGTCCCCAAACAAAACAATAACAATAACAATGACACACCCCCATGGCTTCACAGAGCCATCCAACGCACATGCTCATAAAGGTCAGGGGTCAACCTCAACAGGTTGACATAACCGTAGCAAATGAATAAGATTCCTACGCACAAGCTCATAGGGTCAGAGGTCAGCCTCAAGCAGCACTCGACTTGACCGTAGCCAAATGATAATAACGTGGTTCACCCGAGGCGACACACCCCCTGGGGGTGTGGCCTCAACCATTGAGAAAGACCGACCCAGGCCTGGCCAATCACAGCCGCCGCTGGACGAGACAGGAACTAGGCAGGGCATTTACAAACAGAAACGCACGCACCGGCGTTCTTACAAGCCTGCTCTAACAGCAGCTGAACGAATGCTTCCTCTACTGTCACGGCAGTAGCAAGAAGATACACTTAAGCAACCAAATAGACTGAACTCAATCTTCCTCAAGAGGATTAGTTTAAACATTCAGAACAAGTCCACACAGTCTCTTCCTACCACAGAAGATGGGATGGCGCCCGACGCCCTTCTGCATAGGTTTAACGGCAGCGTCCTTGACCTACCAACTGTGGGATTCTGATCTCCACTTATGCTATTGGTGCTTTTCGACACTAGGGTCAGTCTCATGAGTCCAAACATTTCCCATCAGGATTAAATATAAAAGGGCAATCTTACCAACGTCGTCTCTTCCTGTCACAGGAAAGAACACACATATAATCCGGGATAGACCACTCCTGAACCCTCAGAGTCGGGAAGTACGCGAGGCCTCGACCTCCGTCTCCCCCGGTCGTAGCAGCGCTCGATGGTAGATCTCGACGAGAGCTGTCCTCTCGTCCCCCTCTTGTGGCACCCAGTCCACCAGGCATCCGTGCAGCGACGACATCCTGTGAGTCGGGTCGCTCCGGCGACCCGAGAGATCTCCCCAGTCGAAGCGTCAGGTACAGCGGTAGGCGGCAGTAGACTGGATATGGCGCCAGCTCTCCCTACCCCTACCCTGCTACAAGACTACGCTCTAGACCTGTGACTGCTCTGATAGCGAGTCACACTATTGCACTACACGGTGCAAAACAAGAGAAAGCGAGGCAATGTACTACAGGCGGAGCGTCTATCAACTAACCTTGACCTCTCCTGACATTCCTGACCTCTCGACTTGCAGGACAACAGCCCGAAGCTTACTGCAAGATACACGCCCAGCGTGTCTACGTGTCAGAACAACACGTGTGGACGGGGACTAGTTCTATTCACACAATAGAAAGAACAATGATCGCTTAACGCTTAGCATCATAATAATATTCATGGTTCTATGGCAGTACAGCCCCTGCCTATACGACACCATAATATATTAAGTCCCCCCGCCCCATATGCCATGACGACATATACATGAAATGGCTACATACTCTACCTCGCTTGCTCCCTCAGACAGGAGTAATATAGGTACTGTTGCTTCACACAACACTAACAGCCAAACATACAAAAGGTCCTAACTGACCTACTACATACAGTAGTCTAGCAGTCTACACTGCATGAACCTCACAGTTCATAAGTCATTAGCCTAACGCCACATGAACGTTAGCTAATTCTAGGTAGCTAACCTAGTACGTTGACTAACATGCTGAGACCCCAAGCCCCAAACACGTTAAAGAAAAGAGAAACCCCACACGGACCATGACCAGTCAGGCGGTTGTACCCTCGGGAGAGGCCAGAGCCCTCCCTCAAACGGTATTGAGCTCCCCCCAGCGAGGCGCCATGCCTCCTGGGGGCCCATGGCGCGACAAGCACCACAACCCACCCTGCTCACTCGAGCTGTGAGCATGGACTGACTCTCAAGGCGCCAAAACGCGCAACGGTCATCTGCCCCCGATCTCATTAGCCAATGAAATCGTCCGACGCCTCCTAGCACGAGGTCATCACTCGCACGAGGACTACACGTGGGGATCAAAGTCCACGGAATTTTCCATAAGTGTTGCCCACCCCCCAAAAATATTCGAAAGAACCTCCACCCCCCAACTGACGGCGGGGTTGGCAACGGGCCTCACCTCTTGACCCTTGCTACTAAATATATCAGCGCAGAGCGCTGACTCTGCAGATTTCGAACTGGGGCGATGCACTAATACCTTTCCACTAACCCTCACCCTCATCAACTCTCTTTTCATGTCGTAATTCCGCGACACGATACAATAAAATGTTTGTGTTGAAATGGAACCAAGTTTTTACATCTGAATGATTTCTGTAAAAAGTGGAGAGAAAAATAGTATCAGTACGAACTATTTTTGGCGTAAGGCTGTAATGCCAAGGGTCAAGCCTATTACGCATTCATTGCGAACTGTGCCAGAGTCAATACTACTGACTCGGGTTTACAGAATGTATTTTGAAGTGACCCTGACCCTGAACTATGGAAGATAACTGTTTCAAACTTAATAATTATGTGGGGCACATGTTATACTTTCATCATGAGACACATTTGGTCACATATCATCAAGGTCAAGGTCACTTTGATCCTTATGAAATGTGACCAAAATGGGGTAGTGAACCATTATAAGTGACCATATCTCATGGTAGAAAGTGCCAATAAGCACCATTGTGCTTCCTATGTCTTGAATTAACAGCTTTGTGTTGCATGACCTTGGATGACATGTATTTTGGTAAGAAAAATGTGTAAAGCATTTCTTAGTGTATGATGTCATTGGTAGGTTTAGTTGTTTGACCTTGACCTTGAAGGTCACCTGAAGGTCAAGGTCATATAAAGGTCAAGTATGTGAGTCGTATGGGCTTTGCCCTTCTTGTAATTGCTACATTGTTCAAATCAAAGGTGGATTACTGAGTGATTCGGTACATGCACTGGCAACCGTTGAACTGGGTCACGCAGACAACAACAGAAACTGTTGAAACTACTTCGAACAAAGGTCGGCCAAGACAGACAATCACGGCTCAAAATGCATGTTCAAGTCTCGGCCTGACATACAATTGCCACGCAAGAGGCTTTGATAGATATCACCTGACAAATGTTGTGTCTTGGAACATTTTTCTAGACTTCTTTCAACAATAGTAAGTAATTCAATCACGTGACCATACAAACACTTTCGCGACTCCTTCGAAACTAACACTGTTATTTGATTACGATTCATTTGCATGTATGTCAGTGATTCTCAAAATGAGGGTTTTGCATGCGAGCTGAGGAAGAAATAAATGTCGGAGCACGGCGCGTGACATTCATAAAAAAGCTGTGTACGGGGCCTGAAATAAATGTCACATTACAACACGGGGCCTGAAATAGATGTCACATGACAACATTTTGTGTCTGGACACTTTGTGCGTCGATATCGTCCATTAACTAAGCACCGGGTTAACGTCAGTTCGGGTCATCCGGGTGCATTTGTTTTGGATAGTTTCTGCCTTTATTACCCCTCTGAAATTGATCTGTTATCGATATGCAGCTCAATATATATTAATGTAAAAAAAGACTGTTATTTTCCCAAATTCCTAAAAACAAAATGCCAATCAGGGCTCAGTCAACCTAACTAAGACTTTCACTGCGGCAAGATGACTTATACTCATAACGGCGTATCAAAGATCACTACAAAGCTGGTTTTTTCTGTTCTCTTCCTGTAGTGGAAGTGTCCGTGTAGCATCGTCTTTCTTAGATCAACATGATTTGGAACTTTTTCTCCCATCTCTCCCGTCTCTCCCGTCCCTGGGAGAGATGGGAGAAAAGTTACAAATCATGTTGATCGAGGAAAATTGCTGCTTTCCTGTCTTGTCACTTTGTCTGGTATGAATGAGTGCATGCTTGTGCATGAATGCATAGGTGAACATCGATTGATGCACCTGTTGGTTAAACGTCTTTACGTGCCAACAAGAACGAAAGTTGTGATGTCTGTGGGATCTTCCCAGTATCCATGGTGTTTAGTATCGTCTTTCTTAGACTACAAAACAAATCCTCGACGTAAACAGAAATTAGTTGGACTAGTCAGTTGCACCGTGCGCACGATTTACGCTTGTGAAGCAATTTCTGTCCAACTTTGCATTTCATTGCAGTGTTTATTCAAATGGTTGTAACTTAATTTTCTATATACAATTCTAATTTAGGAATCATTGGAAAGCTTACAGTTTCCGCCGTAAAACAATACCAACAATGTCAAAAAGTAAAGAACCAGTTTACAACCACTTTTGAGGAACTAAGTCAAACATAATGCCGCACTGAGTCGCGTCTTGCGTTAAGTACGCACGAACGGGCTCGCTGCTGGCAAGTCACAGCTCACGACGTGATTCTTCTCATTGCATAGTATTATGGGGCGCGTTTGTTAGGCCTAGAATCTCGAGATAATCTTGAGGGTTAGGCGTTGCCTACTTACCTCGCTCATTAGGAGGCACTCGCCGTGAAGGAGGGAGGCCGCTGTGTCCCGCTGCAGAGGCCTGGATGTACTAACATGGCGGAGGTCGTGCAAATTAGGATGCCGCTGATAGACGGCAGTGCCTGTAATGTTCTTCTCAGGGTCCAAAAATGGAAAAGTGTGCGTACATGGAAGTTTTGCTGTTCGAGTGTTCATTTGTATATTTTGAGGACTAGGTGCATAGGTTATTTCTGGACATAAACTGCCGAAAACATTTTTGTCGTTTCCAAACACGCAACACCGTTCACGTACGCTCTATGAATTATGTCCTTTGAATTAATCGAAACGAATCGAGGCACAACATTTTCGACAACATTGTCTACAGTTGAACCCGGGTTGCTTTTTTGACTCACATGTGAGTCTATGTACTCACCCGTGTCGCCCGTCCGGGCGTCCGGGCGTCCGGGCGTCCGGGCGTCCGTAAAAAACTTTAACGTTGGATTTTTCTCGGAGACTATTATCTAGCAACACCCAATTTGGCATGATCGTCAAAAAACCTACATAGTGACTTGACCTTGCTTCAAGGTCAAGGTCGCAGGGGCCGTAAATGTTGTCTAAAAAAACTGCAATTTTTCACATTTTCCCAATTTCTCTGAAGTTTTTGAGATTCGATATCTGACCTATATATGGTGTATAGGGCAAAGTAATCCCTATCTTTTGGTGCCAGTTTGATTAACCTTGCTTCAAGGTCAATGTCACAGGAGCTCTTTAAAGTTGAATTGTATACATATTTTGAAGTGACCTTGACCCTGAACTATGGAAGATAACTCTTCCAAACTTCCTAGCATTTAGTACACATATTATACTTTCATACTAAGTCACCCGTGTCGTCCATCCGGGCGTCCGGGCCTCCGTCCGGGCGTCCGGGCAGACCGGGCGTTCGGGCGTCCTGTAATCCGTAAAAAACTTTAACGTTGGATTTTTCTCGGAGACTATTAAGTCTATCAACACCCAATTTGGCATGATGGTGTAGGATGACAAGGTGTCACAAAACATACTTAGTGACTTAACCTTGCTTCAAGGTCAAGGTCACAGGAACTCTTTAAAGTTGGATTGTATACATATTTTGAAGTGACCTTTACCCTGAACTATGGAAGATAACTCTTCCAAACTTCATAACATTGTAGTACACGTGTTATACGTTCATCATGAGATACATTTGGTCACATATCATGAAGGGTAAGGTCACTTTGATCCTTATAAAATGTGACCAAAATGGGGTAGTGAACCACTAAAAGTGACCATATCTCATGGTAGAAAGTGCCAATAAGCACCACTTTGCTTCCTATGTCTTGAATTAACAGCTTTGTGTTGCATGACCTTTGATGACCTTGACCTTGGGTCAAGGTCACATGTATTTTGGTAGGAAAAATGTGTAAAGCAGTTCTTAGTGTATGATGTCATTGCTAGGTTTAGTTGTTTGGCCTTGAAAGTCACCTGAAGATCAAGGTCATTTAAAGGTCAAGGTCATGTAAAGGTCAAGGTCAAGCATGTGAGTCTTATGGGCTTTGCCTTTCTTGTCTCCATTGAAAAAGTTCCCGTGCCATTCGATATGACACCATGGTGTGTTTTATGAAGTGAAAAACTGCTGCAATATCTGTATTGTCAGTTATTTTGTCTATCGGCAACTTCTTCACCGACTCTGGTGCCAGGACACAGCCATGTTCTCTCGAACCTCCGCCTTGCCACTTGATGATTAACCGTTTTTTAGCCGTAGGAGCGTCTCGCTCGCCCTCGACTAACCATCGAGGCGAGCCACTTGCCTAACAAACGCGCCCATAGTCTCGTCTTCCGTACTACTTAATCACGCTGAAGTCGAAGAGTTCAGTGTGTATTCTCCTTGAAGGTCGTGCAACATTTCTGAAAGAGCACTTTTTTTCTTCTAAGTTTTTTTAGGGGGTAGAGGAGGATGGGAGGTAATGACGATCCCCTCCCCCTGTGTCCCCTGTATGACTGGTTTGTGAGTATCAAACACGGTCGTGCTTAACCACCCAGAAGCGGAGCGTATATAATCAACTAGCTGTTTAAAGGTCAGGGGTACTCCACTCCTTCAGTTAAGCCCGGTTGAGGCTAGTGCCGTCCTCAAGGCCATCCGCAGTATGAACCCTACCTCCTGTGACCTTGACCCTGTTCCCACATTGATGAGATCCTACCTGTCCTGACACAGTTGATCAATGATTGCTTCAAGTCTGCCACCTTCCCTAGTGTTTTCAAGCAGGCTATAGTTAAGCCGCTCTTAAAAAAGCAGGACCTGGATCCAAACAAACTTAGTAATTATAGGGCAATATCCTATCTTTTTTTCTGTCAAAATTGTTAGAGAAGTTAGCTTTGCAGCAGCTGCTGGAGCACGTGTCTCAGTATGATCTTTTGGCCCGTTTTCAATCCGCATACCGTGCTCATCATTCCACCGAAACAGCTCTGCTCTGTGTTTTAAACGATCTTCTCGTTGCTTCTGACGACTCCAAAGTTTCTTACTATGTTAGACTCGAGTGCCGCGTTCGACACAATAGATCATGGAATTCTTCTCATCCGTCTTAGAAACATTTTTGGCATTGAGAACTTAGCACTCTCCTTCCTGCATTCGTATCTCTCAGAACGTAGACAGACTGTTTCGATCTCAGTTTTTGCTTTCGATCCTACACCTCTCAAGTACGGGGTCCCTCAGGGCTCTGTTCTGGGTCCTCTGCTGTTTCTACTGTACACCCAACCACTCTCCACTGTAATTAATAGTCATTCAGTCTCTCACAGTGAATAATGATACCCAGCTCTACAACTCCTCCCATCCCAGTCAACTCCACTCTCTTCTTTCTACCAGCGAACACTGTATATCTGATGTTAAACAGTGGATGACCCGGAACAAGCTTTAACTCAATGACTCAAAAACTGAAGCACTCCTGGTGGGCGGCGGAGACGACTCGGAACAGGCCCTCAAACTAACAATTGGTCACAGTGACATCGTCCTCTCTCAATCTGTTAGAAATTTAGGCGTCATGTTTGACGATGATCTGTCAATGAGAGCACATGTAAACAAAGTCTGTCAGTTAGCATATTATGAGTTAAGGAAGATTAGTACCATCCGTCATTATCTTTCTCATCAGGCCACCAAAACGCTCATCACATCACTTGTTCTGTCTCGTCTCGACTATGGAAACTCTCTTCTCGCTGTCATCCCTAACACTCTGCTTAACAAACTCCAAAAAGTTCAGAATTGTGCTGCTAGGCTAGTTTTTCGATGTCCCAAGCGTACCCATGTCTCTCCACTCCTACATACACTTCACTGGCTCCCCATCTCTCTGAGGATAGATTATAAACTTGCCACTTTGTGCTTCGAGGCTATCAACAACACCGCACCACACGCTCTAACAGAAATTCTTACAGTCTACACGCCCTCCAAATCTCTACGCTCAGCAGCAGACTCTAGAATGCTTAAGGTCCCCCGCCGTAACAAGACAAATCAAGGACAGCGTGCCTTCTCCTATATTGGACCTGTAACCTCGAATAGTCTGCCTCTCTCAGTCCGTTATTCTGACACTCTGCCCCAGTTCAAAAGTGCTCTGAAGACCCACCTCTTCCGATCCGCCTTTTCCTGCTAAGGTGCTTCACCTTACTTGGCCTAGCCTACAATTACTATGTACATTGTACAGTCTGTTCTACTGGATCTTAGTTTTAATTTTTTGTTTATATGTATAATGTGTGAGTTTTTGTAGGAATGTAGTGTTGAGCGGTTGTACGAGTGTTGATTCTTTGAATTGTAAACGCCATGAGCTTGCCTGTCAAGAGAAGGTATGTGCGGATAAATAAAAACCGCTGGCGCTGAACCTCCAGGTTTTGGCATTTAAAAAAAGATCGGGTTCGAACCCGCAACCTCTCGAGAAAAGAGGGGGAAAACACACACACACATAAAAACCCCCCAAAAACACAACCTCTCGAAAAAAGAGAAGAAAAAAAAAGTTTCAGTGCAGAATCAAACCTGGTCATGCATGACCAAGAGTCGAACGCTCTACCAGCTGAGCCATTAGAGAATTGCTATGACAGAGTGTTTGTAAAGCATGTAAATCCAATTCTAAGCTATCGGCTCAGGAACAATCAACCATATATTTTAAACATGATGGATAGGTTCAGGAAGCTCCTATTATGACATGTTTTGCTTTCCTTTGGCATGTCATAGACGCTGAATTAACACTCACACAGTCACACAGAGGAGGAAGTGTATTATAGATGTTCAACCCAGACATGTGCATTCGTACTCATTCAGTGATTCACGCACACACCGTGTGTGGTACTGCTACCGAGTACCGTCATTCTACAAGCAATGAGTCAATCCTGTTAACACGATTCATAACTGGTAGGTTTTTAGGCTAGATTCGCTTCGAAAAGTTGCAGAAAATCTGATGGTGGTAACAATCTGACGGTATAACAAGTTTTGACAAGGAAAAAACCAAGCAAGTAATCATTCTGACCGTTGTCAGCCATGTTCACCACGACAACGGCAGGATTCTAACGCATCATGAAGAAGGCTGAAATGGTCGGTGTCGGTGGTTGTTGTGACTCTTGACCGGTACTGTACTCCATGCACCTTAACGGTCCGTGTGATTCGGGTGTAATCTTAAGCTTAACGACGTTTATTGGCAGTATTACACCCGAATCACACATAGACCGCAGGGCGTGCCTTCGGATAACAACTCCTTCTACAGGTCCGCTCAGCCAAAATATGGACGATGTTCCCATATTATATTATGATAGTACATGGTATTGGGGATTGAAAACAACAAAGTACCCTCTTCGATCGTATCTATTAAACAGTGAAAAATGACTTTTAAAAGTGTGAATTTGTATGATTCAAAACTATACAGGAGTTACTTCCCGTGACACATTTTCGTAGTTTTGGCCAATCAGAAATTAGGTCAGATTTACTGCGGAGATTTCACCATGGCAGCGTGTGCATGGGCCAATTGTAAACAGTGGCTACATCAAGCTTTTTAAACTTGAAAAA
Organism: Theodoxus fluviatilis; assembly: GCA_034096865.1. Taxonomy (NCBI): domain Eukaryota; kingdom Metazoa; phylum Mollusca; class Gastropoda; order Cycloneritida; family Neritidae; genus Theodoxus; species Theodoxus fluviatilis. The sequence goes on along the minus strand of JAWQFJ010024124.1, from coordinate 1,770 downwards.
TTCTATGAGGTAGGCTGTGTAGCATTTTAATAGTTCCTAGTGCTAGACTTGCATGCGTGGCGGCTATTATGCAGTCTAGGTGCAGCAGGTTGGGTTATACATAGTAGGGCTGTCTTTCCAGAAGTAGTCTAACGTACTAGCCTTGAAGTTGTCGACAGTGTTCGCAGATACGGCGTATTCACCCTTCTCAAAAAATCTCCTCGCAAATGATGTCACGTTATAGGACGTCAAATGATGACGTCACATATTTTGCAAAATGGAGTCTGTTGAATTGTTTTCATTGAAACACCAAAATGTAAAAAAGTCACTTTCTTTTCAAACCTCGATTCTGAAAATTTGATAATATTAAATGGGACCTAACTTCCAGTCAGTGTGCAAAATCTCAAGGAAATCCGTCCAGTAGTTTTTGAGATATAGGCCGTGGAGACGGGACAGACAGACAGACAGACAGACAGACAGACAGACAGACAGACAGACAGACAGACAGACAGACTAATAAAGTCTGTAGGACCTCCAGTAAACCTGGAGGGATAAACTATATTATCCCTCCAGGTTTACTGGAGGTCCTACAGACTTTATCCCTCCAGGTTTACTGGAGGTCCTACAGACTTTATCCCTCCAGGTTTACTGGAGGTCCTACAGACTTTATTAGTCTGTCTGTGTGTGTGTCTGTCTGTCTGTCTGTCCCGTCTCCACGGCCTATATCTCAAAAACTACTGGACGGATTTCCTTGAGATTTTGCACACTGACTGGAAGTTAGGTCCCATTCAATATTATCAAATTTTCAGAATCGAGGTTTGAAAAGAAAGTGACTTTTTTACATTTTGGTGTTTCAATGAAAACGATTCAACAGACTCCATTTTGCAAAATCTGTGACGTCATCATTTGACGTCGTATAACGTGACGTCATTTGCGAGGAGATTTTTTGAGAAGGGTGAATACGCCGTATCTGCGAACACTGTCGACAACTTCAAGGCTAGTACGTTAGACTACTTCTGGAAAGACAGCCCTACTATGTATAACCCAACCTGCTGCACCTAGACTGCATAATAGCCGCCACGCATGCAAGTCTAGCACTAGGAACTATTAAAATGCTACACAGCCTACCTCATAGAATTTTTCAAGTTTAAAAAGCTTGATGTAGCCACTGTTTACAATTGGCCCATGCACACGCTGCCATGGTGAAATCTCCGCAGTAAATCTGACCTAATTTCTGATTGGCCAAAACTACGAAAATGTGTCACGGGAAGTAACTCCTGTATAGTTTTGAATCATACAAATTCGCACTTTTAAAAGTCATTTTTCACTGTTTAATAGATACGATCGAAGAGGTAACTTTGTTGTTTTCAATCCCCAATACCATGTACTATCATAATATAATATGGGAACATCGTCCATATTTTGGCTGAGCGGACCTGTAGAAGGAGTTGTTATCCGAAGGCACGCCCTGCGGTCTATGTGTGATTCGGGTGTAATACTGCCAATAAACGTCGTTAAGCTTAAGATTACACCCGAATCACACGGACCGTTAAGGTGCATGGAGTACAGTACCGGTCAAGAGTCACAACAACCACCGACACCGACCATTTCAGCCTTCTTCATGATGCGTTAGAATCCTGCCGTTGTCGTGGTGAACATGGCTGACAACGGTCAGAATGATTACTTGCTTGGTTTTTTCCTTGTCAAAACTTGTTATACCGTCAGATTGTTACCACCATCAGATTTTCTGCAACTTTTCGAAGCGAATCTAGCCTAAAAACCTACCAGTTA